>JARJDQ010022364.1:0-13268 GCA_030264215.1 Geostiba sp. GC000077
GGTTCTGGTGTTTGGGTTGATTTTTCTCCACTGTTGTAAAGACGCACCAAGTCACCACACCCTCTGCAGAGAGCGAATTCTTGGGTGGTTGGTTTGATTTCAAAATCCTCGCTTGTCTGTGTTCTTTTGCTTGATTTCTTTGTGTGGAAAAGTTGATGCGTCCTATTCGAAGAGTTCATTTCCGTATTCAAGTTTGGTTTGGACTTAACAACGGAAACAAACTTATGGATGTTGCGGCAGTTTTGGTCGATCCAGCACGGGGGGGAACACATCAATTTTTCTTGCATATACTTCCGTATTTGGTATTTCATCGCCAATTTATCCATTCCGTCAAGGATGAAGGTATTGATGCAAATTAATGATATGAATGGATTGCAAATGCACTCAACAACTTCATCCAGCGTTACTTGATACGATGTTTGAGATCTTATTCTGGCTCCTAGTGTAGTATTTGGACGGTTCAAAAGATGGCGAGGTATATCATGAATCCCTCAAAACATAATCCATAATGATGACCGCATACAATACAATCGCAATAATAGTTCAGTTTTTGATAGTGTAGATGGACTGACCCGATTGGACTCAATGTATTTCGATTACTTATAAAGAAATGAGATTGCGATCTTGTATTTTTCGCCAATGTGCAGGTTTGCTAGCTAATTGCAGTGCATGTTGTTTAACATTTCCAAAAAAGGAATTATCTTCGAATTTAATCATATTATTGACGATTGAGTTGTACCTTAGCGGATTTTCCTCAACCCACATCCTCACCAAATTCTCATCAACAAATGTAGCGTTGAGATCACCTTCTCTAAATGGCTGTTGCTGGCTCGTTATAGTTGTCTTCATTCGGTTTAATATCGGTTCTACCATTTTCTGTATGTGTATGGACTGTGGTGTCTTTATCAAAAGCTTCTAAAGTGCAGCGAGTGCAGCCAAAGTGCCTGACGTCATTGTAGGTTAGAGTCATGGGAGATAAACAAATTATGACCTGCCATTTGATCGATTTGGAGAGTTTTGAGTCAATTTAATGGGACAGAAAAAAATGTGGAAAGCAAACAAAGTGTGATGCAACATTAGGATGATTTAAAAATATCCAGATCGTTCTAAATGGTAAGTCAAAGTTTGTTTTCTCCCACGACTCTAACCTCAATTTCACGTGATTAGATTGATCTATTAGATATACTATTTGCAGTTTCGGAAGTCAAAATCACCGCGGGAAATTCAAATGGCTTCAATCGTTTTTGATGGCTCGGTACTTCGACTAAATCACGGCCACCTTACGATTCTATTTTTGTTTATTCGCTCTGCATTTAGATTGCAAATAAACTCTGTTTCGTAACCTGGCCAATTCGGTGTATAATTTTGTTATTGATTTGTAGATTAATGTACTAAGTGGGCATTATTCTCAGTGTACCTAAGAATGGTGGAAAGTGCAAAATGCAATCGCCCATAACAGCATCAAATCTTAACTTACTGCTGTGGCATCCTTATGCAAAGGAGCAATAGCACACCACGAGTTCAAGGCAGCGTATTTCCTCGATCGCACCCATAATCTCCGCCGAACGCAGCTCGACCACTGCTTCTTCGCATGATAAGTGGCCGGAAAATCAACCGCATACGTCCACCCATGATGATCCAACGGCTGGCCGTTCAGCGTCAATTCCCGCAGCCACTCACCTTCCCATTGCCATGCCATGGAAGGCAACCGAATCTTATCAATGGACCGGTCTACAGTGCCATCGATTGAAGAATATCGAAATCTATCCGTCGGCAGCAGGCGATTTGAGAAGCCTTCGATTGGAATCCATCGCTCGTTTTCGTAACACTCTTCGCGTATGCGTATAGGGATGTCCAGGCCGTGTACGTACACATACACCTGGTGGTCGCCGCCAAGGGCCCAGAGAAAATGAGGCACTCCCGACAACTTTTTGAACTCCTGTCCCACGTACGGCAGCTCTCGCCACATCGACCCCGAGGTGGTAAGAGTGTGCACGCGGCCCTCATTGTTAATCCCGAACAATAATGAACTAGGCATTGTTGACTACTAACTCCAATGCGTATTAGTGTTCTGCTTACACCATATTTGTTTTTGTAAATGTTTAAACAATGACTGTATAACCTTAAATAGACCACATACAAACGTCACTTTGACAACAATCTGTTGTAGCGGTATTCCGGTTATCGATTAAAGGAAGAGAATTTTGAATTTAGTTCAAAACGCTACCACTGAAAGTTATTTCAAATATTGAATATTGTACATTGGAGCTTTTAATTAATTAGTTAATAATCAATTAGGTGTGTATTTGCTAACGTTCTTTGACATTTATAACATAACAAATATTCACATGTGACTTATAAAAGAAATATTTTTAAAATCTTGAATGTAAAAGTTTAGGAGGGCGCTGCACAAAATTTTGTTTTGACATTTTGACTATAAATCCTCTGACCTCTGCTTTGACTTACCATTTAGAACGATCTGCATATTTTATCATCCTAATGTTACATCACACTTTTTTGCTTTCCACATTTTCTTCTGTCCCATTAAATTAACCCAAAAGTCTCCAAATCAATCAAATGGCAGGACATAATTTGTTTATCTCCCACGACTCTAACCTGCAATGACGTCACTTTAGATTAATGTATTTTGACGGTTTTGACGTTGTTGAATGTTGTCATCAAAACGCAAAACGTAAAAACAGCTGAGAAAATATGCCGTTTAGAAGTTGAAAATTACGAAAACGATTATTTATTAAAAACAAATTAACATACAATGGACGACGTTTTAAAGCTCCAAAAATTAGCTGCGGCACGAAATAAGGTACTACAACAAATGTATCAATAAATTTCATGTTGATCAATTATTTGGAGAGCCACATCATCAATTTCAGACTTTCTCTGATTACAGCTGAAAACTCACCAACAGAAGAAGCAGAAAAAGCCGGACACGACGTCAAGCGACACCAAGAGCATTGATTCTGTAACCAGTAGCAATGACAGTGAGTCGGCCACACAAAGAAGTAATGCAAGTCCTGTGCCTCAAATTCAATCATATTTTATCACACCTGCTGGAATGCCATCATTGCCATCCACCACAGCCACCTATTTTGACAATGTATCCTCTGTTGATGCATTTTCAATATCAAGTCAAGGAGCACCAAATGCACAAATTATAAGTCCTCAACCAATGGAAGGGAAGAATTTTGCAACATCCTCAGATGCAGTGGCTTATGAAGATCCAGAAATCAATCCAAATGAAATTTATGAGTTTGCCATTCAGAATCATAACAATAATGTGGTAGATCCACAGCATTCAGAGTTGTCTATGACTGAGCAACTGAGACAGTTAAATGAGCAAATTACACATGCAGTTGATTCAAATGGATATGAAAACTACAGTAACTATTCCGATTTGGAGAAACGCAATCTTGAGCTGGCAAGTAATTTGGAGAAAGAGAAGCTGCAGTGTGAACAGTTGAATTCCACTCTGCATGAGTATAAAGAGCATGTCAATCAACTAGAGCGACAAATGGAGCTGCTACAAGTTGAGTGTGATAATAAAATTCGAAATGGATTGGCGCCGCTTGAGAATGAAATATCAACGCATCGGCAAACTTTCGGCATTCTAGTTGGTGAGAAAACCGAACTATCCGCGTCTCTGAACCACACGCAGATGATGTTGAAGCATAAGACGACGGAATGCGAAGAACTGCAAGCGCGATTGAAGACATCGCGATCGCGTGTTGCTGATTTGGAACGCGAGCTCACCAGTTTGAAGGAGGAGCGCGGAAGGCATGCGCAAATGCAAACCGGGCACAATCAGGAGTATGAAAAGTTATATAATGAATTGCATCAGCTGAAAGCACAGAAAGCTGAGGCGGAACATGATTTGAGCGAAATGGGAGAGAGATTGAAGAAGTTACAGGCAGAAAACACAAATATTTTACGGACGTGCAATGAGTTTGAAGGAAAATTGGATTTGGCGAATGTTAAAATTCAGCAGTTAACTACAGGTGAGTTACTTTCAATTTAAATTTCTATTATACAGTGTCAGTTTTTCTTAAATACAGTATGGTGATATGGATTGTAAGGTATTTTATAATCGTTAAAAAAATTAAGTTACGTTGTCAAACTTAAATTAACCTTTCAGAAAATGTAATTTAAAAAGCGCGGGATTTTCAAATAGTTTACTGCGTTTAGAGTAAGCTGTCCGATTGTAACTGTTGCCTAACTATTAGTTATTAATTATTGATTTCATTTGTGATTGTTATTTTAAAACTTTAAACTATGGCAACAATTTCTCTATTTCAAAGAAGATGCCAATAGTAGTTTGTATAACTAGTGTAGAAAGTGCGATTTTATGCAGATGCAGATAGCGGCAAAATCCGCTCTATCATTGTGGAAATTTTCATTTCTTTAACTTTTCGCGTTTCCGATATTTCCCAATTTCCAACATGGTAAACTTTACGTTTTCACCAAGTGTATCGAAACGCGAAAAGCTATAGGGTTAAAAATATCCACAATGATAGATATTTTCTGACTGGTTTTGCCGTCATCCGCATTTCCCTCGAGAGCATCGTTCGGGAGAAAACCTCTGGCAGCCGCGCAAAAACAGTTTCAATTGAAATTGTATTAACATAAAATTAATAATTTTATTTACGCCATAAAATTAAAATGATTGGTAAATAACCGTTTTCATATTGCATCTTCAAGATTCCTAAGGTAGTACCTAAGAAGATTTTTAAATATTTTTCTGGCGCTCAAGTGATATGATCCTCAACAATCCCTAAAAGGGATGTCCGCTATTAATAATACGTTATGCATACATAATATTTCTATTTTTAACATTTCTTTTTTAATTTTTGAAGGAGCTGATCCCAATGTTGGCGAACGATTTATGCAAGAAAAGCAAGCTCTGGAGAAGCAAATTTTAGATTTGAATTCATCGCTGAAAAATACCCTGTCCGAACGAGATCAAGCCGGCACACAGTATCAACAATACGTGCAACAGTTGAATGGAAACATTTCGAGCCTAGCTCAAAAATTGGACGCCTCAACGACGGAGAACGACAACCTAATGAAGCGCGAAAATGAGCTCGTGCAACACATCAGCGAGCTGGAGAAGCGCCTCCAGAGCATGCAGCAGGAGACTGTCAACAGCCTCTATAAGCAGCAGGTGGTCACCGAGTCCACTAAGGAACCCAACTCAACAGTCGAGTCTTTCAGCGCCAGGAATCATGAATTGGAAGCGGCGGTTGCCGATCTGCAATCGAAGCTCGACACGGTGCGAGCGGAGCGCGACGAGTTCATCAAGGACGTAGAGCACAAGAAAATCGCAATCGAGGGGCTCGAGTCGACGATCGAGCGGCTAAAAGGTAATCAAACGAACAGCAGTCAAATGTTAGCCGACATAGAAAGCGAAAAGGTGGCCGCATCTCGAGCTGTCGAGCAGAATATTAAGCTCAAGCAGCAGTTGGAGGAAATGCAGGATGCGTTTGTTCGCATGACTAACGACAAGGCGGAGTTGCTGACGCAGTTGTCCAGTGAGGAGTTTCGATACAAGGAGTTGGAGGATATGCATGCGCAGACCAGCCATCAGTTGCGCACGCTGACAGAGGCGATTGAAATCAAGGATAGGGAGTTGACGCACATGCGCTCGAAGGTGGAGGATGTGGATAAGCATGAGCTGCAGCAGGATCAGCTGAATGATCGACTGCGGCACTACGAAGCGCATGAGAATAGCGCGCATGCCTTAACACACGAGCTGCAACACGCCAAGGAAGAGATACATTTGCTGATGAATAAGAATAAGCACTTGGAGGCGAAACTTGCTGTATGCACTCAAATAGTTGCATCTGATGATACACAAGACACAACACAACACAACACAAGTTGTTCGCATGATCATGATCACGATCATCATGTTACAGAATCGATACAACAGGCTGAAAGTGACGCTACTGAAGAGCAAAAAATTGAGGTTATTTCACAATCGATTCAAACAGATGCATCTCCCAACCCCGCCGCATATAAAGTCGAACCGCAGGAAGTAAATACCGAGATGACTTCTGCTAGAGAGATCGCCATCCGTCAGTTAGAAACGAAGTTCATGCGCACAATGCAAGAGATCGCGAATCTGCAGGACGAGAAGCAAATGCTCGAGCATATCGTGCTCCAACTGCAGGGCGAAACGGAAACCATCGGCGAATACATTGCGTTGTATCAGCATCAACGCGGCGTGCTCAAGCAGAGAGCCATCGAAAAAGAGACGCAACTGAAACAGTTGGCGAAAGATCGGGAGCACATGAAGCTCCAGTTGCATATGCTCAACGAGCTTATCCGAAGGCTTCTGGAAGAGAACAAAATCTCGGATGGCGTGCTGCAGGAACAGCGACAAATCAACGAGAACGCCTCGGCATTGTGCGAGGAACATGCCAAGTTGCACCAACAGATGCAAGATGGCGACGGTGACGCGCCCAGCAATAGTCAGGAGACGGCGCAGCAGATTATGGCGCTGCTAGGGGAAATAAAATCTAGCAATTTGGTGCAACCCACCGATGTTTCAGATAATTTCCATCCGTGTCCACTGTGTTCGGGGCAGTTAATCACGGTTTAATGCAATGCACTTATACAGGGTTAGTTTGAAATACTTTATTTCTAACTAACCCTGTACCAATATGCTTAGTTCAGAAGCGAAAGTATTCGAGATAATCCATGTATTGTTTTGTATTGTATATGTATGGTAATCAAGTGATATTCTGGAGGTCATGTACTTTTCTGTGGGACATGTGAAGTAAAAATAGGTTTCAAACCAAATGATCCTTCCGAACTTACCGTTTCGTATTCTGTATTCTGTATTGCCCATTAGAAACTGCAGGTCTATGTTTCCAAGCAAATGAAACAAGTCCGAACGTGGAATAGAAAAAGAAAAGCTCCAAAAACAGATTCGGTGATTGATACCCAAACAACTGGGGCCATTTGAATTTTATCTACGGATTCTTGTTGCCAAAAATAATCCACCTCGTAAACTATTTTGCGCTACCGCCAGAGGACGCCGTTCACCCCCGCCAGTTTGTTCCCATTTTCTCCCGAGGGAAATGCGGATGATGGTAAAAGCCGTTAAAAAGTATGCTCTATTATTGTGGAAGCTTTCAACCCTTTTGCTTTTCGCATTTCCGTACAGTAAAGTTTACAAAGTTGGAAAAGGGAACATTTCGGAAACGCGAAAAGCAACAGGGTTGAACATTTCCACAATGAGAGAGCATACTTTTTGACGGGTTTTGCAATCATCCACATTTCCCTCGGGAGCATCGTTTGGGAGAAAACTGGAATAAACTGGTGGAAGTAAACGGCACCCTCTGGCGCCTGTGTAAAAACGGATTAAGAGGCGGATTATTTTTAGTAACTAGAATCCGAAGAGAAAATTCAAATCGACCTAGTGGTTTGCGAGCAATCGCCAAATCTATATTTGAGTTTTTTGTATTTGCTCCGCGTACGTGTTTCATTTACTTGGAAACAGAGCAGTTTCTTCTGGGCAATGCAATGACCTATGTGCGGATATAAATGAAAAGCACTGTATATAATTTGGATTGTAAAACGATATTTTTATTTATGTTCCTAGACGTGCTAGAAAAACTGAATGAAATCTAACTCAAAACTATACTATGCACTTCAAGCGAAGATCATCTCATCTCTTCGCCGTTTGGGTTGATTCGGACGCACCTGGCACTCGGAATGATTCATCAGTTCCGGCGGACATGTTGACACCGGCGAAGAAAGCAACATTTGCTTCAGATCGTAGAACAGCGCAGAATCGTCGTTCGTGCAGAAACTAACAGCGATACCGGTTTTACCGGCACGACCAGTTCGACCAATACGATGAGTATAATCTGAAAAACAAAGATTGCAAAAAGAATTTGTATTAAAGTTGCACTTTTTCTGGTAAACAGGGATGTACCTTCAATAGTTTTAGCCATATCATAATTGATAACCATGGTGACATCCTTGATGTCAATACCTCTGCCAGCGACATCGGTAGCGACGAGAATATCCTTTGCTCCGCTTTTGAGACTGGCCAACGCGTACTCTCTCTGTTCCTGTCCTTTGCCACCATGAAGTGTGCACGCATTGTATCCCAGCTTTTCCAAGCCTTTCGCGAGCACATCGGCGCCCTTCTTCTGATTGACGAAAATGATGACCGGCGGCTCCACGCCACGTGACAAGTACTCCATGAGCTTCTTCCGCTTGTCATTCTCGGTCATAATATGCACGATCTGTTCGACGCGCTCCACCGGCTTGCCGATCGAGCCAATGTACACGACTGCGGGGCGTCGCAAATAAGATCTTGCCAATCGTTCCACGGCAGGCGGCATCGTCGCCGTGAACATCACAGTCTGCCTGTACTTCTTCTTGCTGTTGTAATTGGCTAGCAGCACTTTAGAGTCCTCTGCTTCCTCCGTGTCTGGTTTTAGGTTCGTCACGGGCATGTACTCTAAAATACGCTGCACATCTGGCTCGAAACCCAAATCTATCATACGATCGGCTTCGTCGAGAACGATGTACGTGCATTGATTCAGCACCAAGTAGCGATTCTCCAGCACGTCGATCAACCGACCGGGCGTTGCAATCACAATTTCGCAGCCCATGCGCAGGCGGAAGCCTTGCTCCTCGCGACTTAAGCCACCAACGACTACCACCGTGCGGATGCCCAACGGCTGGCCGAATTTCACGGTTTCCTCTTCAATCTGCTGCGCTAATTCGCGCGTGGGCGCCAGGATGATAGCATACGGACCTTGATCAGCGTCCTCGGTCCGCTCGATCTTCGGCAGGGACTGAATCCACGAAAGCAGCGGAATGAGGAACGCCAAGGTTTTCCCGGAGCCGGTCTCGGCGACGCCGATGATGTCGCGGTTCTGCATGCCAATTGGAATCGCTTGCCGTTGAATTGGTGTGGGCTCTTTATAGCCCACTTCATCAATGATGTCCAAGAGTTCCTTCTGAATACCCGACTCCTTCCAATTGCGAATTGGTTCGGGGATTTTGCCACCTTTAATGGTGATGTTGTAATCTTCACGAAAGATGCGCCAATCACGCTCGGTCATCTCGTTGCAGTCCTTCTCGGACCAATGGCGATCGTCCCATTCCTGCTTCTGCTCCTTTCGACGTACCTTCTTGAGACGTACTTTTTCCTGTGCTTTCTCGGCTTCTGTACGACGCTTCTCAAGCAGTTCACCATAAAACTTGCTCTGATCTCTTTTTTGTGCTTTGATGTCAATACCGGCCAAGTTTCCTCTGCCAAAGAACTGCACCTGATGACGATCCTTATACAAATTATTATAATCCGTCGAGGTATCTTCGCCAGCATCCCAATCAAACACAAATTTCCGATCATTCAAGCGTCGTACGCGACGTTTCTTTTTAATCAACCCTAGATAACGCTCTTTGATTGCATCCGTTTCCCTTTCTTTGTCTTTATCCTTTTGTTTCTCTTCTTCCTTGGCTTCTCTATCTCTTCGCCTGTAATCCCTATCATCCCTTGTTGCCCCTGGATGAGGTGGTTCAGTTTGTTGCCTTGTTTTGCGTAAATCATCAATGATCCTCCTCTCAGCATCCTGCTGCTTTCTCAGACGATCGACTTCTTCCTGGCGCCGTTTCAAGGCCTCCGCGACGCGCTGTTCCTTGGTCAAAAACACTGGCTTACTCTTTGCTTCTTCTTCAGCCTTCTTTTTTGCGAGTATCTCTTCGAGTGACAGTGGTTCTTTTTTAATTGTGGTCGTTTCCTCTTGTTTTACTTCTTCTTTTATTTCTTCAACTTCCTTCTTAAGGTCCTTATCCTTACGATCCTTTTCCTGCTTTAATTTATCTTTATCGTACTTTATATCGCGTTCTTTCGATCTGGAACGATGCCGTTTGTGGCGGTCTCGATCACGACTGTGGCTCCTTGATCGCTTTGATCTTTTGTCGCGGTCTTTATCAGTTCGCTCACGGCTCCTCGAGCGACGTTTTTTCTCATTTACCATTACGTTCGAGATTTGTTTATTAATTTCCTTAATTTTTCTCAAGTCAGCTTGAGATGTTACGTTTACTACGTTGTCGAACGTCTATATAAAAACATAACCTCTAAAGTAAAAGCCGACAAGCCGCACTGTAGGCAACCAAATATACATTTGATATGACTTGCTTGAAATTCCAGCCCTCTCTCCGCCCAAACTTGAACATTTGTAATGATAAACGCTTGAAGCGATAATAACGAAGCAATTACTTTGTTTTTATATTTATTGTATTTATAATTAGAAAAAAATCAAATTACGCCATGACAGCAAACTTCCTTGGTGGGAAGATGGACCTCTTTCTAATTTCCTTGGGCGTCTTCAGCTTCTGCTCATGCTTGTTCAAAGCGCGGCGGATAGCGCGAGTCTTCTTGACTCTGAGGTCCAATGGCTTGTATTTCTTGTCTTTGAATAGCTTGCGTAGATTCTCCTTTTGCTTCTGGTGCATAACAATATACACACGGGCGATTGCTTTACGCACAACGCGTCTAAAACATACATCATTCAATGAATACCAGATATTTTAAGAAGTAAACATTTCTTAAACACAAAAAAGTTATTTTCTATTCTTAAACTCAGTACATAATTATAAATTTCACTTACATCTTGGACAACTTGGATGGAGCACCACCAGTCACCTTAGACACCCTAAGTTGGGACAATTCGGTTTTCAGGTCATTGAGCTGCTTGTCCAGCTCTTTCCTGTCCTTGGTGCGCAATTCGGAGCACTTGACTTTGCCCTAAAATTTGAAATAAAATACAACTTTAGTACTACAGCAAGACAACATCGTAGTAAACATAAAACATAACCTTCGCAAGAATATTTTCGTGAAATTCTTGTGCAAAGGAAACGACTTCAAGAATACGATTAATAAAACCTATTCAAGGAACACGTCCGGCATTAATCGTAAGTGTTTTCATTAATCGATGGCTTGAAACAATCAAGATTTATCTGGAATTCGATAACATACCATTTTGTCTCGTTGAACTAACTGTCAGAAAAGAATCGCTCCATTCGCTTCACCCCTCCACCGCAAATATCCACCGGCTGGTTACTTACCAGATCACAATTTAGGAATATAGTAACTTTTGACGCCCTCTATCCCTCATTAACGCAACTACCGCGCACTTTAAGGTGTGAGAGGTTGGAAGCACGGGTATTGTGGGAAAACCATATTGAAAACAAACTGAAACAGACTCTGCAAGCGAGTCAGTGAGAGAGAAAGCAAATCTCACGGTGAGCAGGAAACAGCTGGCGCGGATTCCTCTGTTTATACAGGGTGTTTCAGTTCAAAGTTCAAACGCCAGATTCTACAGCTAAAAGTGACCCAAAGTTATCATACGAAAATGCCGAGGAGTAGGCACGCAACCGCACATAGTTAAAAGCTTAGTAAAAGTCTCTGGTAAATGTTAAAACGTGGCAGTATTCTGACCGCTATGTGGGCCACAGTAGCTTTGGTTCTCAGTTCTCATGGTGCTCGGGTGGTCCCGCCGTCGAGGCAGAACCATATTGGGATCACTCACAAATGAGTTTTATCGCTCGCTGGCGGTAGACACCAACGCTTTTGTACCATGAAAATCGTGTCGGCGACTCGTCATTGGTCCATTTTAGAATTTGCACCTTGCCAATCGTGACTATTCATGTGGAATCGAGCTCACGCTTGCTGTTTCCTTAGCAGCCCAAGCCTACAAAACGCGAGCCAACTAAGAGCCAACAGGTTTTAATTACGTTGCAGTCAGTAATAAACCATTTTACGTAACATAATCCTAATGAATCATATTATTTTATCGACAAGTAATATATTCTATTTACCTAACATGATTCAAATGAATGAATATTGAATATTTATGTGCAAAACTTGCACGAATGGCCGTTTGGTGCTGGGGCGGTTTGTGAGTGATCCCTGTAGAAGCATAGACCAGATTCACGACCTGTCAGATTCATTATTTGTGGAGGGGATGCTGGTCAATCAAACCCAAAACGTCCGTTCTCCGTTATTTTACAAAGGTTAGGCGCAGAGAGTGCGTGTCTCACTCTTCTCTCACTCTCTCTCGTGTAAGTGTAAGTAAATGGTTTGTTTGTCCATCAGCACCCAAGAGGTTATGTTTTTAACAGCTGTGTGAATCTGGTCTATAGTCGGAGTCAGAACGTGGTCAGCACTGGTTAGAACCACGTGGTCAGAACCTTAGGTTAGAACCACGTGATCAGAACACCAGAACCAAATCACAAAAGCGCGGCGTAAGCACAATAAATGCATAATCGGGAAATCATATAATCAGAACATTCGAGAACTCTTAGAACCTTTCACAAACAGCTCTAGCTAGCACCAGCTACACGAAATCGTGGCGGACAAAAAAATAGTTTCAATGTAATCATCGTTTCTTAATTTTAAATTTAAATTTACAACGTTTAAAATGAGTGCCACAGCGTGTGTTTGAGAAAGAGGATAAAACAACTGCTAACGTTTCGGCCGATGTCATCGGTCCTCATCGGTGCTACAATAAAGTGAGCAAACAACACATATTACAATGAGGAACCATAAATGATAAATAAATACAATTACACATTAAAAACAATGAAGAAAACATTAAAAACTATTGAATAGTAAACAATCATTGAGAATAAGATTTTTTTTTGTAGATTGTAGATCATTATATGGCTGCACATCCTTCTGTGGACACTTGGGTGTGCACGCACTTAGGCCACTCTTTTTGGGCCCATTGTACTACCACATTCTACCGAACGCCAATCTACGAGGACTTACACTTGCCTCATGCGTCCAGTAGAATGTATTTGACGCTTCATTCTATGAAATGTACGATTGGAGACATACATTCGATTGAATAGAGTAGAGGCGACATACATTTATTAATGTTCTGCCGCCTTTGTTGATGGTACGCCGAACATCGAGATCTACACTACCAAGTGCTAGACAGATGTGCCACCGGACGGTTGAGAACAAGATAGTGAAAATAGAAAAGAGTGTTACTGTTAGGAGAACAGCCAACTATTACAGACAATGCATAATTCGCGAGAATCGGTGAAATTATCTTCGGTCCAATGTCCATGTTACGGGAAATGTAGAAAGTCGGTGAATGTACACATTTACCGGTGAATAGGTACACTCGCGGTTAAAGTAAGCATTGCATATAAAATGAAGTGCAGGGAATTCTATCAACCCCCAGGTTCCTCGTAGGAGGTTTATTTCCAGTTGGCCC
>JARJDQ010022367.1:0-13330 GCA_030264215.1 Geostiba sp. GC000077
TTTGCTTCTTACCATCTAGTTAATGTATAAAAGTTATAAAATAACCCTGTATAAATAATATGTCTAGTGTCTTAGTAGATTACTCCAATTAAGGTTATTTTTATGGTTAAGTCGTTTTCTTTAACCTCAAAGTTATTTAACATTTCTGGTGAGCAGCGGTTTTGGTCTAATTACCGCGGAGCGAGGAATAATGTGGACGTCTCGCTTAATCTCGTCGCTGCACACAGCGATACGATGTACAGGGTGATTATTTTATAGGGGTATGACGTCATTGATGTAAAGATCGTAATGGCAACAATGCACAGTCCAACTATAGGTGACATATGTTGACTAGTGCGATGTTGCCATTTCGATCGTAATACCCCTTTTAAATTAACACCCTGTATTATTATTATATGAACTAAATTGAAGAAAAGTATGACTTAATACGATCACTTTGACTTAATACGATCAAATCATTTTCGTTCGTGTTTTTGAGCCTCGAAGGCACACAAGAACACGTTAGGTTTAGGTTATGTCATTGGTTGCTCATTTGTTGTTGATTCAGAAATCCGTACACTTGATTTCTTTCGCATCAGTTGTTGTTGAATATTGAGGTTGTGTTTGTGTTTATTGTGGGCCACCGTTTATGTCATCCTCATAACAAGTTGTATTTCGTTTTTGTTGGTTATGTGCATCGTTGCTCATAATGATGTGCAATTTTGCCTCCTTGGTTTTTGTTTTAAACAGCATTTGTTTTATCGCCATGTCTGATGAACGTCCATGGACATTTCCGCGTTCGCACAAATTGCATTTGTAAATTGCAATTTGTAATTATTTCATTTGTCAAGCACATTCAACAGTTCCAGAGTGCACGTTCCTTCAATTTTATGAATGCACGTGAAAAGTAAACATGTTTAGTTGTTTACTTTCTCTGCTTGGGCGGTGCGGTGATTTTTTACAACGAAATTTGTTTCCAGAATGTTTATGACCGATTAGTGTTGATGTCTGGAGTATACTTGACAAAAATAAATTATAAGTCAATTACAGCGCATAGTTTCGGAGTGTTGATGCATCATTAGCACACACCTCGCACAACGTGACTTGATTTAAGTAAAGTTAAAGTTAAGTCATGACATGTTTTACAATCGATTACAAACTCTTTTTGGACGCGTTACGAAACATTTACCGAAGTCAACAAGGCTGCGGCAAATTGAAACGGGAGAAAAAAAAATTAACGCCGACCCTGGACTTATAATCTCACTTGATTGAACATTTCGCACTTCTCAGGTTATGCTGCTGCAATGCATTTGAACGCGTCATTAGCGCCGCTGGTTTTACGTTTTCACCGTTTCACGTGCGATGGCATAACATAATATCGGAAATAGGAAGTCGACAAGTCGTCGGCTGTTTGCATGTCGTGGCATGACTTTTGCTTTGGCTTCGTCTCGCGTTTACAATTCGCAATCAGACAATCAGTCAAAATGGCCGTTGTGTGTACAGGTTATGTATTACACTATTATGCAACTAGAGCGGTAAAGCCCAAGGGCCCTTAGGAACCTAGGATTTGAAAATGTCATTTACCGCCCGCAAAATAGGGCGGTTAAGTTCATCTATAGAATGCAGGTGAATTTGTAACAGAGAATTGAAAATGGTTGAAAAGAGATATTTTGCTAATGAAAGTTATGCTCAACTCTCATCTCAACCTCGATAAGCTAGCACTGCTGGCAGTGATGATAAACTTACATAACGCATTCAAGATGTTAGATGTTAGAGTTTATTGTTTTATTAGCAAATTACATTTATAGCCGCATTGTATTTTAAACATTTAAAAGGTTTTAAAGTTTAAAGAATTCTTCATCCTCATGCTATTCATGTCACACTTGATTTTTTTTTTCATAAGATGAAATTGAGATTGAGATTTCTGCTTCTCGCTTCTGTCTCTGCTTCTATTTTAAGTCGTGTCTTTTGTGACTTGTGTTGGTTTAGTTTAAATTGGTTTATTAGCAACTAGCAAGACAAGTCTGCATCGGTTAAGCAAATATGGCCGTCATTCACTCGAGTCACTCAAGTGATGATCTAACCTCACTGCATTTACTGCCGGTGGTCTAGTGTCTAGTAAAAGCATATGTGAGTGGGAAAAGATTGAGGCAGTGCATATCAACATATCAAGCAAACCGGAATAAAACAGAACTAAGCTAAAATAATCATGGTGAGGAGTGTATAGTAAAGAGTAAACTTACCTAAAATAAGAGTTAATTAAGGCAGAGAGCACGCAATGAACAACTTTCATTGATTTTTATCCACTATCCACAATTCAGTATTGAGAACATGTGTTTGTTATATGAAGTGATGAAAAATAAAAAGAATGAAAAACTGTTAGGTTGGCTGTGCGTTAAGTAGCACGGTCGTAATTTGGTGTTTTTATAAAGTATAGCTCCATAGTTTTGATATCAAAGTTTGGTCGCATTCATTTTTTTTTTCTTCGTTTTATAATAATCGAAATTTCTGTTAGATTGCAATCATTTTTTTTTAATAAAAAACGCAAAAATTAAAGAAGCGCCATCTGTGATTAAATATGCCAACTTATTGTATACTGTTTTTTTGTTTTATGTTTTTCAGTATTGAAATGCAAAATGTATAATTTAGCGCATTCATGTTTTGTTAAACTTATAAATAAATGTAATGCTTCAATTAGATATGGTTTGAGTTGGCACTTGACTAATCGTCGTTAGTAACGCTATTTTTCCGCCTCGTTTTGCTTTCGGTGCCAAAAACTGTTACTTTAAACATTTTAAATAATAACATCGGTGAAATATTTGAACTTAAACTGTTGAAATGCAAAAACGACTCTTATGGAGAATTTGCATCTTTACATGTCTAGACGACAACCTTAATCGCATATAGCAAAGCGGGAAACCTAAAGTGCGCAGAACTCAGTGAATTATTATATGATCTGATCACGGTTTCAATTTCAGTTCTCAACAATCTCAACAAATTCATTTCTCATTTTTTGAGTTGCGGGGCGTACATCTCGTGCCTCGACAGCAGCCGCGAAATGTAGAACGCGTTCCAAATTATCGCCATAAATTATATTCGGGCAAAGAAATTCCGTTTACTTTTAAACTATACTTATAGCTCTTTACGTTTTATTTAGGTAATCGTATAATACCAATTTAATGAGAATGCTTTTATAGTCTCAATTTTAAAATAAATTCTTGTAAATTATTAGTATAATTTAAATTAATAGATAATAGTGACATTAGTTGTTATTAGTTTAAAATTCTCCACTCCTATAATTACTCTTGTTTCTCTGAACGTTTAAACTAAATGAATAATGAAACGAAAGACATGAAATATAATTAATTTGTTGATTTGAGACGCGAGAAATACATTTGTGAAATTGAATTATTAATATTCTTTTATTACCTATATTATTATGATTCGAGTGTTTTGTAATAAATCATGTGCCAACAAATAACGTAAATTTGCTCCGATTTCAGATGTGAGGAAATTAATCCGTTAGAAAGGGATTAAGTGAAGCTTTTGATTGATATCATATCATAATTATTTTCAAATTAATAAGGGTGTAGTCAATAAAGTCAACTTTATAGGAAATTTCATGTTAATTTGTTTTGGTAACTATTTTTAATTAAGATATAATTAAATTTTTTTAAAGTGAATTTTCTTGTTCTCTTTTTCTATTTTCGCCTTCATTTCATTATTTTCGTCCGTTTTAAATAGTTATAAAAATGCAATAAAACGTTTATTGAAAAAAGACGCATTCTACCCGATAGATCTTGAGTTGTTCTATACAATTCCGTTTAAATAAATAAAATCGACCAAATACTATGGGCTAAAACCCAAAAACGGTTCTGAATAGAGAATTAATTTGTCTAGACAACAACCTTAGGCCAAACACCGTTTCATTTACAGATTTCTTTAAAGAACACATTATAGCAGGAGCGCCACCTGTGCGTGCAAATACCAACTTATCGTTTAACCTGTAAACTGTCAAGTTTTGTTTTTTGAGTGTAGCACCGTACAGATTGATATTTAAAACGTTAATGTTTGTTTTGATTAAACCTGCTCATTCGTGTTTACGTTTATGCTCATTTTACGCCAGTTATTGCTTTATTTGGCCTTAAAACCAGCTGTTTTGCATTCGCACCGATTGACGACATTTCCAGCCATCCAGCTGACAACCAACAAGCGCACAGCGCCAAATTGAAGACCGGTAGCAGCAGAGCACTCCTCGCACATTAAATAACTGCAATGCTGTTATCTATATCAGTAACAGAGTATCTGTGTATCGGATGGTAATTGGCCGCTGCACGCATATGCGTAGAATGTTGTTCTTGTGCGAAATTCCATCGAGATTCGAGAATCGACATTCAGATGAAATTGCAGGCATTGCAGCGCGTGCGAATTAATAAATTAAGATTTGCGGTTGGGTCGCAGAAAGGTGCGCACAGCATTGATTAAGTAAATTAATTGCCGGTTTAACCCAGATTCTGCGCAGTGCTTACCGAAGGGTGTAACTGCAACCAACACAGCAACAAACATGTTGCTCTAGCAGTCAAGTGAGGTTAGGATAGGGGATAGGTTAGGATTCGATTAAGGTGATTATTTTAATCGCAAGTAAACGCCGCCGCCACTAATAAAATCAACTAATGGTGTAATTATAATTATGATCGATAAGTTTATTGCTTCGGCGCGGTGTAGTGTGCGTGTGGTGTGTGGAAAAGTGCGGTTATTTAAACGTTACAACTTTCTTCGGATCTTTGGTGCGCATCGTAACATACACGTGCTCAGCTACTCCATAATGATAATAGTGAATTGGAAAATGTTTGGCGGGAAATTCAAAAATTTGAAACTTTCTGGAAAAAATGTATATGGCTTTTGCATCAAGTGCAAAGACGCATTAAATTTAACACTCGTTCAACTTCAACTTCAACTTCACTCTCGATTCGCAATTCTCGTTTTCTCGGAGTCAACTCGAGTGGCCATTCCGCCGCAAGTGAAGTTGGTTGCAGTTACGAAATTCGCACTCACAGCCAACAGCTGTTGCCCGGTGGACGAGGATTAATGAAAGCGTTCGCGATTCGCTATAATATGCATAAATTGTATGATGCAGCAAACCAGCAAGAACCTCACGAGCAAATTGTTTAAAGCGTACTGCGCACTTAATTGAAGCCTCACACTTGACTATCTACAACAGTGAGTACAAGAGCACAAGAGCACAACACATTTAAGTAAAAAGTAAAAAAGTATATGTTGAGCATGAGCATGGTTGTAAATTATTACATTATAACAACAATTATGCATTTTATGTTTTTTATATCGGTAATAGGATTGGTAGGAATTACAAAGCACATAAATTCACATCACAATGAGAGTGATTTCATTACAGGAAGAAATGGCAGCGACAGAAATAGAAAAAATTAACAATTTACTAAATTGAAAAGTTGTTAGCGGCAACGCACCCAGTTAAAGAAAAATCTTGAAATTTACTAGATAATTTTTCCTCCACTTGCCGGAATCGAACAGCTTTCATCAATTTTACGCATTGAAGCTGCAACCATGCAGAGATTCATGATGAACGCGGTTCGATCCCGGCAAGTGGAGGAATAGAAATTAATAGAAATAGAAATAGAAATTAATAAAATAAAAATAATAGTTATTTATGTATCAAGGCAGTAAAGTTGGCTTTTTTATTACAGTCGGCATTAAAAGCAAAAAAAAATCGGCATTAAAGTAGCTTTTCTATGCCTAAGTATTAAAGTAAAGCAAAATAGCAAGAAACGAATGAGATAAGAAAAGCAACGCCTCGGCAAATAATCTCCACATTCGTTATAAAAAAGTCAACTTTACTGCCTTGTTAAATAACTAACTATTAGCTTTGTCGGAAGTGATGTAACATATCGCCACTTACGCAACNGGCATTAAAAGCAAAAAAATCGGCACTAAAGTAACTTTTCTATGCCTAGGCATTAAAGTAAAACAAAAGAGCAACAAACGAAGGAGATAAGAAAAGCAATCAGCCATTACTCCACCTCCTTCCTTTCGTAGTGTGGTCACGCGATGTGCGTATGTAATTCACAGGCTGCCGTTCACAGTTAATAAATAATTTATTAAATTATTTACTTTCAATTTCAATCTAAAAGATTTCGAAAAAAATGTAATATGAACCTCAACAGTATTACTCACGTGGTTCATCTCCACATTCGTAATAAAAAGCAAACTTTACTGCCTTGATACATAAATAACTATTACAGCCCTAGGGCTATAAAAGAAAGCAATTTTTAGCAGTGGTACAGTATAAAATGAAAAAATATTGAATACATAATATTACTGGCATAAATTCAAACGAACATGAAGCGCAGCTGTGAAAATAGGAAAAATAGGCTCCTATTTTAATTTTTAGGCTTGAGTGGAAATTACTAATGAATCTAATGATGATTAGAATATGTTCATGGTTTACAGTTAGATGCATGCATTTAATTTAAGTTGATAGTAGAACTAACGCATAAAACTTGCAAATGTTTGATGAAACTGTAAAGTCCGTTTTCTCTTAAATAGCACTTAACAAGAATGGTCAGCACTTTAAAACTTGGAATTGGAATTAATTCAAAATAATTTTAGTCAAAGTTTTAAAAAGAATTCTGGTTAGATGCTATTTAAAAGAAAAGTGGCTTCGCAGAAGTGTTCGACTTTTACAACAGCTACTGTGCAACGAAAAAGAATTTTGTTATTATGCATATTTGTAACTTTAAAATTCAAAATTTGAGGACTTCGTGAGCCCAAACGAAGACTTTCTCAGCATTTTTAGGTTTAATAAAAATAAACACGTTTAAAACTACGAAATTGGATCTTTTGTAGTGCACGGGTGTTCCTCCTGGTAAAAGAAAATTTATATTATCTTATTTAGAAAACAAAAAAACAATTTACATCAAAGTTGAACGTTTAAGCGCTAAAACACGTTTTTAAGCATCAAAAGTAGTGTTTTAGTTAAAAAAATTTATAAATTTTTAACTAAAAAAATAAACGTTCTAACGCAAAATCGATCGATTTAGCGAAAATAAAGACGTTTAAAACAACGAAATTAGGTTTTTCGTGGTGCACGTGGTGCTGGTTACCTATCGTTTTTCCGCCATTTTAATCCACCCTGTATAATCAGCTAGCTTCGAATCGCAAGGTGCAAATACAAGTAATTAGCGCCGCTCACGGACGCTGTTCTTTGGCGCAAGTTAAAAGTTGAATAAAATTACGTTTAATTATTTTCCCAAGGCGTATTTTTGTGCCCTCTCGAATGACTGGTCGATAGCTTTTAATTATGTGCGTGCGCTAACGCTCTAACGTTTTAATTACTGACTCATTTGTGCCGGTACACACACGGCTATAAATTACGTGACTGGCCCGTCTTATATATTATACAGTGTGTCCGCTGGTACGCAAATAGTACAACAGCCTTTTGATCTGATCGTCAAATGTGATCGTCGTGATGTGCAATTTGAGGTGTTAATCATACTCGCGTTACACGTCGTAATCCGAAGCTGCTGCGGAATGTGTGCGGCGATCGTAAATTAAAATTAAGATTAATCACTCTAATCAAAATGCCGAACGCCTAATTGCAGGAGGGGAGGATTGCCAGTATTGCCACATTCAAAGGTCCATGAACTCGGACTTGCACACCTCCAGCAGTTGCTGGAGGTGTGGACTTTGGGAGATCGCGGAGTGTATTACGCAAATCGGGGTCGATTCCCTTGCAGGCTGAAAGGGGTGAAAGGCAGACGGTAGGTAAGACAGGGCCCATACAAGGGTCGGGGCGTGTGCGCGTGTAATAAGAGAGATCCGGACCGATCATTACGTAATCTCGTTCGGTCCACATCCACACAAATCCCTTTTCCATTCGCCATGCGCGCGCGAAGACTAGTCCTGGACTCCTGGTGATTACACGGGAGTCAAGTTATCCTATAATTACCAGTCGTTGCCAGTGGCGCAGCAAAAGCCTTTAAATTCGAGTGGATTGCAATTTTCTGACGTTGGTCCGTAATTGACAGCATGACAGCACGAAATATCAGCATCGATGTTTATGATCACTTTGAGAGTGTAAATTTAAACATGACGGTCGCGTTTGGTCGAAAATCGTAAAATTATGGATATGTGTTGTATGTAAACATATAAATGTCGAAAAACGTACGGGACGAGGGACGAGGTGCTATTGTTTGCGACTTAATGGGCAGAGCACATATTAATGAATGCAGCCGCCATTTTGTTATGACGAGCATTTTCATTTTCCCCATCGCAAACAAAACGCCACGATGAGAATTATGCACGCGTAAATCAATATCTGCAAAATTCGCGTTTTTAATGGTCAGCGACAAATATCTGCAAAATGAAAATACAGTGCGTTCCTGTTGCGCCTGGGCATTCCGTATGTTGCACAGCAAAATAGACGTAATCAGCCCCGCCAATGGAAAATGAAAATTATAATCTTTCCAAGGCAGGTCGTTCGTCGCATCATCCGCGGAGATGGAAGTTTCGATGGAAATTGCGATGGCAATGCGAACTGGGGTAGTTTTGTGCCGTGCGCACAATGCGGCCGCATCGCGATTCATTTATTCGTTCCAAACGGGCGAATGCGCCGGGCGCACGTGTACAAATATAAGCAATGCCAATGCAGTCGGCGCCCGGCGGTAGATTGGATGATGCGATGTGGAATTGCAGCCTCGCGCGCAACCTCAACGTAATGACAATCTATTGTGCTCGATGCGTCTGCACGGCGCGGCGGACGGTCACAACTCGCAGAGGCTGGAATTATTTCGAATTTCGTTCAATTGTCCTTTTAATCCCGGACTTTTGCTGTGGTGCGGCGCGAGAATTTGTAAATGAACAGACATCGCCATAAAAGTGCATTAAATCAAACACCAAACTCCAAAGGCCAAACACCAAACTCCAAAGTCAAAACAAGTTGGTAAGTTTAAGATACATAGGCAAAAAAGCCTAGAAATTTTACCCTAGGGAGATAAGCAAAGGGTTCCACATCTTCAATACTAGGTGGCGACAGCTCAAACATTTTTCAATACTTAACATTTCAATTTGGGTTTTTCTTCAAATAAAACATTCCGACTTGCTCCAAGTGCTGTATTTCCCTATATTTCTATAATAATATTAAAATACAAAGTGGCGCCATCTCTCGGATGGTAGAGTAGAAGTATATAACAATATTGGATGTTGCGGAATTTGAAAGATTGCGCTTGGTAGCGAACACAATCCGACAATATAAAATGCAATTTATTATGTATTTCATGCGCCGTGGGGCAGGCGGGCGAAGGGGGCGGCATGGTAAAAACGAATTCATATCCAATAGACACTCAATAATAAATCAATAGCGCGGGACCTCGCCGCTCGCTCGCATCCTTCCATCCCGATGTGGCGATAAATCTGGTCGATAATTTATGGCCCGCTTACGATATTTCGACAGAACGCTCTGACACACATACACACACACACACTTACTGGAGGCGGCGCACAGTGGACGCAACCGAAGCATAATGCGCCTGTTTTCCCATTTCGAGCCAACGAGCAGACCATCATGTTGCGGAAGCGCGCACTGCGCCCGCCTCGCATAAGTTATGCGGCAATATTATAACCGACGATGGTGGAGGCGCCGGGCGGGAGGGGCGCGTGCCGCCCGCCGATACCGCAGCGATTTAGCTTTATTGTTGCGAGATGTAGCGATTTTTATGCGCGCCATGGCAAATATCGACATGACATGCCCTAAAATAACCCCCCCCATCGCGGAATGATCATAAAATCAACATAACCTAGTTTGGGGAATGACATCTGTCAATAGCCTGCCAGCGCCACCTATCAAACTCAAACTATACCTATTACTGATAACGCTGATAACGTAACATTACAATGTCAATGTTTGCTTTCTGGACTCTGGGACACGAATCGCGTGTTGCATTATTTCATCGGATGTAATTCAATTTGCTTTCAATTTTGTCCTGCGTCATTCTTTTTTGCTTCTTCCCAGCGCCCGTATTCTTCCCTGAGGATGGTAGTAATTTATATTCGTCATCGCGTATTTTTAGGCATGGGGCGTAATCGAAATTAATATCGCTGAAACAATATTCGAAATTATAGGCCCGCACAATTTGCGACAAGATTTCGCCCCCCGATTGCGCACCCCCGCACGCGCAAGTCAATTACCGGTCACGTGATTCGCTCGTTATAACGATTCGTTAAAACGAGTGTACTTTTTAATCACGCGCCTAATCGGCAATGCTTTTTAATAAGCAAAGCAAACTTTGGCCTCGTATACAATGCGTTCCAAGAAGAACACTTGAACAAGCATAATTTCAGAATAAAAAAATCTTTGCTTTATTAGTGGAACACATTGTATGTATAATGTGCGTGCCCTATCGGTGAGCAATCGCGCTTGCTTTCTCTCACTCGGCGCTAATAGCCGCCGCCGCCACCGCCGCCACCGCCGCCACCGCCGTGAATGACTTCAAATTTAACTCAAGCAATATCCAGTTACGCCCTTATATATATTAATAGCAATTACAATATGGAAATTACTCGGCGAGGAGAGGAACGATGGAGGCGGCTACGGCGGCGGTGATACAGCGCGACGCACGATTAAATATTTTATTAGCAGCGAGTATTACTAACGAATTATGGAATTATTCGTACGAACATATTAAAAATAATAAATGTATAATGTCGCATTGAATTACATGCATGGTGTTCCTATTACCAATGATTAATTGCGCACTTAATAAATTATTAAGTAAAGAGTCGTGTGCAACGCATAGTTTTTGGAACTGGTGTGGAGGCGCCGGGCGCAAAACCTTTATGTTCCATTCCTCGTTTACATGAAACTTTAATAAAATTTTGCGCTGCACGACTCTTAAAAAATAATCCGCCAGAATAACAACCTCAATTTTATTTATATTAAAAGACTTATATTAAACTTTTCCCTTCGCAATGTGCAGCCGCAACCGCGAAAAAATAATGAAAGAAAAAACTCATCCGAAAAGGGACTAAATAAAATGCTTCGGCTGAAAATATGGCTCAAAGGGAGCGACTGCGAGCGAGGCAAAGCGTAAAGAGTTTTTCGACGCAAAATGATAAAATTCCGGTTGCCCTCCAGACCGGACTTCGGTCAAAGTCATTAAGAACAAACATCAAAGCCAGGGACCAGGACCAGGACTCGCAAACCCAAAACGAAAATACACGCCGGAGCCCAGCGTTCATGCTGCGCTCATAATTGAATCAAAGTTTTCCGAAGCACAAAAAATGTTGCGAGACTTACCTTCCGCCAACGATGAGCGAATCGGAGTCGCGCATCACCAACCGGAAGTAATCCGTGTGCGTGTCGTTGCCCATAAAGCGATGGACATCATCTTCAGCTCCTGCGAGGCAAAAAAAAACAGGCAAAAATTAATTACAGTTTTCAAAGTTTTCTTTTTTTTTGATGCAGTGGACACATGGTATGTTTACTTCTTCGGGGACATCATGAACAAATGAAAGACCATCGGCTTATACATGCCGGATGGCGGCGGCGACCGCGACACGATTTTGCACTAAATGACTAAACACGGCGGCGGGTGGGGCGCCTAATTAAATTACGCCCGGGGACGGCGGGCGATGTGCGGACGTTCGCATATGAATTGGCAATGCGCTGCACTGGTGGGCGCACATTAATCATTTATTGGCGGCGGTCGTCGTGGCGTGTGTGCATCGGCTATCAGACGCAAAGGCACCCACCCAGCGTCAAACTGAACAAATATTTGATGTTTGATACCTGCCAACTATATCCGCGTTAGTCGCTAGTCGCTAGTGGTGTTTATAAATAGATTTAGCCCGCCGCCGAGAATTTGACTTCCTACATCGAAATCGCTTTAAATTTACTGGAAGGTGGATGCAACTCGTTGGCAACCGCTCCCATTTATAGATAGCGTCACGTCACATCGCTCTTCATTCCATTGTGCGCAATTATTAAGTTTAGTTTAGCCAAAAATCACTTTTAGAGTTTGAGTTATAAATTAGTTTGCTTGTGGCGACGAGTGCAACGACTTCCAAGGATCGTCGCACAAACTCCGGCAGTAACTATAAACCAACAAACTGAACACGGTGAAGATACGAGCATGAGCTTAAACTGTTCACAACTATCCATTGAGTCAACGAAATAATTGAATTATATGCCCAATTACGCTCCCGTTAGTTGCAACTTTTCGAACTGATAATAACTCGATGTATGAAATATCAGGTATCGTATAGTGGGGTAAGTTCGGATTAGTTTTATTCAACATCGAATTTAGGGTATAAAATGTTCAAGATATCACTTTTTTTAGGTTTTCTTTATCATCAACGTGATTTTTTTTTAACTAAACGTTCATTAACTCATAAATAAAAACAACCACAATTATGATAGCATAATTGGGAAGAGCGTGAAATTTCCTTTATTTGACATATTTCACGGTGCATGTAAGATGCAACAACAATCAAATACATACCGCTAATTGACAAGAAAAACATAAATTTATTTTGAAAAAATAATTGCCAATTTTGAATTAGCAATAACTCATGAACTTACACAATTGTGAAATAAATTTTCATCGTGGTAAGTTGGAAAATTTCATGCTCTTTCCAGTGATGCTATTGCATGTTGAAAACGTTAACAAATTCATTACGTAATTAACACATGTATCACCAAAAACATGTCCGTAAAGAAAATGTTGGTGGAGGCGCCGAGAGATGAATGTGTTTCTCGATTTGAAACGTTGTGCAAGAAAGAAACGCATTTTGCATGCTCTGATTTTTCTAGATTTTTAGTCAAAAAATGTTTATCAACGAATGTGGGAATTACTTCCACCTAAAGAACTATTTCTCTGCCTAGACATTAAAGTAAAACAAACGAGAAACAAGCGAACGAGAAGAGACAAAATCAACGATTAGCGCCCGCTTAATATTAATATTCACCACAGTAGTGATTACTTTTATTATTCACGTCCTTACGTTCGTAATAAAAAATGCAACTTTACTGCCTCGACTCATAAATAACTATTATTCACGTCATTGGGCGTCTAGAAGAGTAGTTCAATATCTGACCACCAATGTAAATAAGGAGTCTATAATGAGAATTATGGCTTTCGCCACGCCACTTTTATGGTCTCGAGGTGTCACTCAGGTTTTGGCGCCGGTGTTGTGTCCGCCGGTGGTCCGCCGTGTCTGCCTGACAGCTGAGAAATATTGATGTTTCCGGACAATTTACCGTGCCCAGCTTATTCCTGCTACGTTTAACTATGCATCCCAACAAAACTTGCACTGCACC
>JARJDQ010022394.1:0-10719 GCA_030264215.1 Geostiba sp. GC000077
ATAAATACAATTAGGAAACTTGATCAAAAGTTTAACAGTGGCTAACTTGATTTGTTGTATTGCGTGGTTAGACAATTCAGCGAGGCGTGTGCTTCTGGGAGCGTTCGTTGCGTTGCTTTTACTGTAGTTTGACATGTGCACATGAACGCGATCTATTGGTTGCATACAGTGGCCACCGTGTGGCCGCACATCACAGGCCAAGTTGTCCATTCGGTAATCGCCCATTGCCCACAAAGCCCGCACATGTAAATCTGATATGTCCCGATCATAAATATACGCACGGTATAGCTCATTATCGTCACAATATCCATACCTCAATATACCCCAGGAGGCATATTGAATGAAGTATACTGAAGTAAATCACGGCAAAAAAATTGTTACTAACGCCCGGTCTAATACTATGTGGTAAAAAGAAACACGAACAATACTGCAATAAGTTAGAAATTATGTGTCCAATACTGAAAAACTCTCTTTTAAAAAACTAATCAATATTGATGTCTCCATGACAAATGACATGTAACTTAAATAAATGGGAAGGATAAAGCTTAAAAGTTGGCTTACTGTGGTTGAACCAGCGTTGTTGTTGAACTGAACACACCGATAATACGGTGTTAAACTGAACATGGCCAAATTTTCACTTTCCGAAAACTCGACGCGTCGCTATACATGAAACAACAATTCAGAATACCAACGTCGTCGCACTAGTTCGACGCAAACCGACTTTTGAGAATCTGAAAATTTGGCTATGTTTAATTTAAAAAAATAAACTAGCAATAAATAATACAGGTTGTATGGAAATGAGGATAACAGCTCCTCGTGGCATTTTCCTTTACTTCAGAATTAACTAAAGAAGGCACCGCGTGAAGCTCTGAAACTTATTTCCACACACCCTGGATAAAGCTGTATTTTAATTTGATTTATAATTGTTTAGCGCACCCAAACATATTCTATGTTGGTGGTCAACAAGGAAGCGTGAAAGTATTCGACTCTCGGTACATCACTGACAATCCAGTCCACACGCTGAGCATCGATGGTGATCGTTCACCCGTTGTCGCCATCAATTCCATTCCGTCTGGAGCCGGCAATACCATGCCCCAGGGTGGATTTGTCGCATGTAAACTGAATTCGCTTTGGGCATTCGAAAAATCAAGCGGAATCTACAAGCCACACTTGCTGCCGATTGAAGGACCTTTTGTTTCCACGACTTATAATGAAGACGATAAGCAACTTCTCGTGTCGGCAAGGCCGAACGCGCGAGAACCAACCGCTCGTCATATTGTGTGCAACTTGAGCAATGACGCTGACGGCTTGGGTTGCAATCGCGTGCATACGTTTTCCGGCGGCAGAATGCAGAAGCAGTTAGCGCGATCGTGCTTCCTAGAGAAGAACAATCTGTCGTATGTGGCAACGCCGAATGATATTACTGTGCAGCTGTGGAATAGCCAAACTGGCTTCCCGGTGACGGTGGGGCGGACAACGGGACCAATTATCGATTTGTTGCCCATAAGTAATAATGATGGAATGCATTTGCTTGCGCTAACAGAGAAGAGACTGAGTGTATTTAAAGTCGTTGATTAGCAATGATCATTAGCATATATTACCTTAATTGTATCTTTTTTTTTTTCTAAATTAATTTGTATGTATATTATTCTTAATAGAGATTTCCAGAACAGCTGATTCCCACACCCAAAATAAAAATTTTCCTGAGGACAAACCTTAGGCCCTGTAAACATGGACACAGCACTGCAAGAGACAAGGAACCAACTAAAATCATCTATCTATTCTTGGATCCAAGTCGTGTAAATTAAGCCTATATTATTTTTTGAAATTCTCAAGAACTGAGTGAGAGTTAAATTAAAACCAATTTTTTTTTTCTACAAGTGCATTGGAAACGGGTAAGACGCACCCAAAACAGTGTGCGATTGTTTACTTTTCTAAGCATGCTCGCGTTTTCGTCAAGAAATCCAACTTCTCAACGATCCAAAGCCTACACTAATTGATTGATGAATTACATGCAAATCAAATGGGTCATTTTCACGCACGCTTTTGAAAGAAGTGAACCAATGTTAATTAAATGGGGCTAAATTTTAGGGTGCGCGTGTGTGCATTTGAAGGAAATAATATTTTTCACAATTACTGCGTGGTGCGTGGATTTGGCAGAGTTAATCAAACATCTGTTTTCGCCAGTCTTTAAGCTCACAGAGAGTAAGGATGAAAGTGCGAAACGTGCTGTGAGGGAATACTTTCTCATCATTGAAGGCTTCGACGCCGACAGCGACGCGGCGACAACGATGCCGGTGAAGGGAGCGGGGGGGGGGCGGCGGCTTAACTGGTATTAGACGCATTAGGCGGGCCCCCGCGTGCGTCGACATACAAATGCGATAGTAATAAACGACCCCCGGGGGGGCGGGTGTTGACACACGTATTTCCGAAGCAGACGCGGACATTATTCTTCACATTTCTCGTTGCGACGTTGCCCTTGGACCCTCGGTGGAGGAGCTTTTTTAATTGTCGCATTGTTTCGACTTGCGCAGCGGCGGCCCGTGGCTCATTTTGCTCTACTGTTTAATGCGTCTGCTTTTATTGTTGTACAATGTACTTGCTACTTGCGTCGCAACTCCGGTGACACAACCTGTTGCCGTTTTGCGCATTTAAAACTTGCTTGCGCGGAGCAGGGGCACTAAACTTGACTTTAATTTCGTGTTCGCTGGCTGGCTAACGCGCGAATCATACACACACATACAATGTGCATAACACTGCGCCAAATTATGCTTTAATGATGTGGTGCCGCAGTTAATTTTTTGTCAACTACAATGGCATTAAAACGATCGCGATTTAATTTGGGTGAAAGTTTGGCTGCCAAATGCCGAAGCGAGTGAGTACGCGTTGTTCATATTTAAGCGATTAAGTGCTTTATTTGGTTGAAATTATTGTGTAGCCGAGTTTATAACGAAATTATGCGCGCGAGCGCCGGCGCCTCCGCCAAGATGCGAAATTATGCCCATTTATTCGCAAACCGCGAAAGCACCTAAGTTGGCATGATGATGCCCCATCGCCCATCGGTGTGGGCAATTGCGCGAATTATTGCAGACATTGTCCTACCCCTGCCACCCCCGGTCGCGGCGATAATGGGCATTTCTCTTGGCCTGCTGTCGGCTTGCCGCCTTGCCGTCTGGAATGTACATAAATGTCCTACCATCCTACCAACCCTCTTATATTCTCTGTGAAGGTCCACCTGCTGTCCCTGTCCCTGTCTCTGTTGTAATCTCACATTCCAGAATCTTGACCCTTGCCGCGCCATTTTCCGCGCAATTTGTCTTTTATGGGCTTGAAATTTCTCCTTCGCTATCACCTTTTTCATCTTTTCTTCTTTGTGCGCGACGTTTTTTTCTCCGCATTTTTGCCTTATTTAGCGTGACATAATTGACGCTTGGCGTGGTTCTACTGGAGCCCCTGATCCTCCGCATGAACATTTTAATTTCACGCAACGAATTAGCGTCGCGCAGCGCTCGCGGAGGGAGTGGAGGGGTGGGTGGGTGGAGGATAATTTAATGATTTCATTTTTTCTAATCTACGCATCCGTAGGGCTGCAGCCATGGTATGGTGTTCTGGTGACTTTCTCCGAAATGAAAAATTAAGGAAACGTGATAAAGTTTTTGCTGACAAACCAGCGGTGCGCGCAACGAGTTAATTAAATTTAGAAAGCTTGGAAAGCTTTGAAAGCTTTGAATTTTAATTAAATAAGTGGAGAAATTATCGAGTGGGATAAAAATTTTTTCGGAGGGGTGCAGTTGTGACAGACAAAACAATTGAAGCAAAAACGGAGGATAGCTGTGCACTGTGTAGCATATGTATGAGAGTGGCTCGATTGTATGGACGTAATTTCCGCTTGGTGATGAAGCCTGCCATCCTATGTTTGCATTTTTACAAAGGGCGCAATGTGTCGTCAGCAAACACAATCCGAGCCCAGCCATATGGTCATCCGGTCAATTCTGAAGAGTTTGCTTCACTCATGCAAAAAGGTGGAATTATTAATAACTTTGAATCTCGAATGTGCGCTTCTATTTTAAAGTATTGAATTGAAGGGGTCGACTCAAACAGGAAGAGTTGTAAAAATGTGATGGATAGTCTTGCACATCGTGCAGCCAGTACTGCTGGATCCGGTGTGGGGAAGGAGAGTCATTTGTCAGGCACTTTTCCGTCTTGGTGGCAGCGCAGGAAAGCGAATAAATCCGATACATCTCCCCGGCGCGGCGTACGTGCCGCGCTTGACTTTGCTCCTCTGCGTCTCGCCGCCCTATCCTCTGCTCATCTCTGACCTCGCTCGGGCGAAGAATCGGCAAATCTGGAATATAAGAAATGATTGTGCATACGCGAGCAGACAGCGCGCGCGGGGCTTGTGGGATTGCACTCTGTGATTTTTAGCTTTGACATGAAATCCGATAGGATGGCGAGAGCCAGAGCCAGAAATGATATAGAGTTGCGAGAGGGGGGTGGAGGCGCCCTGTATGGTGTTTATAGAGTGGGCCCAGTGGCGGAAGACGTGGGGTCAGACACATGTGGGTCCGACGCGTCGTGTTGGAAGCTTGGAACTTTGCAGGCGACTGACCGCTGCGTGGCGAACCTTCGCCGAGGGTCTGTCTATGTATAATTAACGGAGTAATCCGGGCACGGCTCTCTTGTTTTACCCACGCACCACGCAGGAGGGTGGGCAACCGTGGGGGGCGCATGTTTGGACACATTTCACATGCGCGCGTCACGTCATAGATGCACACACATCGCACTCTTGGTAAATATTACTGTTTATTTAGTAATTCCTGCACATTACCAGCATTGCGCTCGCGCTCGTCCCGCAGCTGACTATTGACATAATCAGTGAACCAACCCCTCCCCTAAATTCGGCCTACGACGCGATGTTTGAATCAATTTGATAAATCAACACAACGCGAGTTTATAATGCCACTCTTCCCCTAAGGCCTAAGCAAAATCTCATATGAAGTTGTTAGTGGAAGAAATGCAAACTAATTCTGTTGAATGATTTGTAGAAATAGGTTTCTGGGTGGAACTAATTCCCACAAAGACGAGGTTTGATTTTCTTTTGACATACTATTAAAAGTCGATAAAAATGCAAAATGCGTTATTTTCTTGCACAATGTTTCAAATGGAGAAACACATTTGTCGTCCGGCGCCTCCACCAACGTGTTTTTGGTGTTACGTTTGGTGATTACGCATTGAATTGGTTAACATTTTTTACATGCAATAGCATTGCTGGAAAGGGTATGAAATTTACAAACTTTCACGATGAAAATTTTATTTTACAATTATGTAAATTTATGAGTTATTGCTCATTGAAAATTCCCAATTATTTTTTCCAAATAATTTTTTTTCTTTTGCCAATGAACGGTATGTATTTGATTGTTATTGCATCTTACATGCACTATTAAATACAGGGTGTCCCATTAATCGCGTAATTTCTCTGGAGGTTTTATAGATGGCATTAAAAGAAGTACATTGAGCGAAAAAAGAGTTGGTAAATAGTCCTTCATGGCCGAGATACAGGGCGGTAAAATTTTATTGCCAACTTTCTTTGTAATTATTCTTTTGTTGTATATTAAGTTGTAAATGAAAGATTATTTGTTAGGTAATAACAAAACAACAACTGACATTTTTGATCCATTGGCAAAATCTTGGGAGGAATTCAATTGTAAAATAACAACTTTTCAGATCTGTAGTTTCAAATTAGGACTTGTTATTTTAAAATTCAATTTCTCCTACGATATTGCCAGGGGATCAAACATTTCAATTGGAATAGGTAACAAATTAAATAATCTTTAAATTGCAACCGAAATTAAAACAAAAGAATAATTAGAAACAAAGTTGACAAAGAAACTTTATTCCTCTGCATTTCGGCCATGAAGCCATGAACTCTTTTTTCGCGCAAGGTACTTCTTTCAAGGACATCTCCAGAGGAACTACGCAATTAATGGGACCCTGTATATCGAATTAAAGGAAATTTCACGCTCTTTCCAATGATGCTAATTCCATAATTGTGGTTGTTCCCATTTTTTAGTTATTGGGCGTTTAGTTTAAAAAAATCAGGTTGTTCAAAATGCAATCTTTGTGGGAATTTGTTCTGCAAACACTTATTTTTTGGTTATATCTCCTGTACTATTCTAGTAAACCCAAAAGCAACTATTCATGATGATTTAATCAAGGGTTGTGTTCTGTTTTATTCTGCGTACAACAGCTCTTCTCGTGTAGAGAGTCTCGGGGTCACACGCCGGGTCATACATGTATTATCTTTCTGGCAGTCCACTCCGCCCCACTGACATTTCGCAGGAAAAGGCAGCGGCCATGCATAAAATTAAAATGCCAACCGAACATGCTCCCATATTTCCCGCCCGACGCGTTGGGGACATGGACAGGGATATCCAAAAGGGCGGAATTCTCGGCGGGCGCTAGCTCTAGAGTCTAGAGGTCTCGAGGAACTCTAGAGTCTCTATATAGACCAAACACAACGAAAGGTTTGAAAGGTCAAAATATGAGCATAACAATGACGAGTCATTAAATTCCCCGACGCACTTTAACACAACGCATTTCCGGAATGCTGCCCCCTGCCCCGAATAGTAATGGGCCAAGATGTGGCATCCTGGCGTAATACCATTAAACCTGCTGCATGGTCGCTGGTGGCAGCGCGCGGCACACAGTTCGATGGCTTGGAAGGGAATAAATATTTAACGGTTGAAAATGTGGGCTAGTTTTAATCTGCTAAATGGTGGCGGCGGCGACGGCGGCATCGGAAGTAATGTAATGTAACTGCGATCCAACGCAAATTTAACCCAGCTGACTTTATTGGATGTGACTGGAAGTAGCGTTTCTGTTATTGGTCCGAATGATTTGTTTGAGGCAGCGGAGGTAGCGGAGAGGCTGGGGGTGGTTGGCCGCATTGAAATGCGCGGGACGTGCGCGTTTCGTATTAAAATTCCACGCGCAATTATTTCTGAACACGACGAGATACAAATGGCGGGCGACGGGAATTTGCCCCCTGAGGAAACCTATTTTGCGGATTTACAATCTTTCAACTCCAAGGGGTTCGCCGAACGTTCACACCCCGCGCACACCGCTCACACGAAGTTGATTGTATTTTCCAGAACGTACCCCTATACTATTCCAGCGTGTTTGCTTCGCGTGCTAGTTTTCGAATTGGCGTTCCCTGCGTTCCACCAGCAAATGTAATAGCACGTGAATTTATTGCATGTTCAACCTGGCTCATATATAGTATAGTATGGTTGGTGTGTGTGTGTGTGGCGTCATTCGAGGGGTCGTAACATTATATTAAAGTGTTGAACGCATGAGGATTATAGGCTCTACGGTGTCGCACAGGCGCACGAACCTTCGACATTTATTCGATAGATATCTTTTTAACGCGCACACCGAAGAGGGGGGCTTGGTGGGCGAGAGGGCGAGGCATTGACAATATTTTCGCTTTAATTTTCGATCGTGCTGTTTCACCTTCCGCTACGCCATTAGTTTCAATCGCAATCAGTGATAAGGAAACGGGGGCCTGGCGTGCAACTTCCGGCCTCGACCATCAGCTCGGTCACGATATCGGATATGACGTACTTTCTTCCACAACCAACATGCTGCCCGCAACCGTAATGATTCGACGCTATCGAATCAATGCGCACGGCCGTTGGAAGCATTGGCAGCAAATGTGGCTAGTAATTGACCGCCACCGGAAGTCGGGAAGACGCTATACGTCGACGCACGTCTAATGCGCCAAGTGATCAAACGCGAATCCTCCCGGGGAGCGGAGAATTATATTTAATATCTATTTCCACCCTCCATGGGATTCAACCTCCGCACTGCTCGCTGCATTCCATCTTCCATGGGTTGGTGTTGGCTGAGTAAATATTGCATTTCTCCTCGTTCCAACGTTCTTGGTCTTGGTTATGATGCATCAGCTGTTGCCAAATGAGGCGCTTTTCCTCCATCGCTCCAACTCTGCTTTAACTCTGCTTTAACCGATACCAGATGCTTGAATGTTGTTAGGGGGGGTGGGGGGATGGCGGATGTCTAATCTATACGCGAGTGGAGACGTGGCCGGCTGTGGAAACTGGAAAGTTACTTAAGGGTTTATCTAACATTATAGTCGCCCGAAGCCGTCAAACTTGCCAACACAAGTTTGTTAATTTGCTCGTTATAGACTCGGACCTTTGCGTTACCCCAGCCATCTCTGATGTCCATCTCGGAAGGGAAGTCAAAAGCCGGAAGCATGATGTTGGGCCTTGTTATGAGTGAATTGCCCTTCGTTAATAGGTGGGGGCGGGAGGGGTCAAGTTTGAAGAGATTGCTTCAGTTTGCATCAAACTATGCTAAATTTCTTATCCAAATCCAAATATCAAGAGTATTTTTCTTCAAAAGATAAATTGCTTCTGGCCTTTTGCTCTTTGGATATTAGCATTTTCCTCTGCAATATTTGATATTAAAGCATGCGGGATAGTGCATTGCACGGTCCACCCGGCCGGAAAATTAAAGCGTCGTCTAGTCTGGACTTCTCGTTCAGAAAGAAGTAACCTGAAAATCACGTCAAAGAAGCCTCTTTCCTCTTTGAAACAATGGATGCATATTTTAAAGATTTAAAGTGCAAGCAGTGCTTTTCAAAATCTTTATTCACTGTGACAACTCTGGAAACGAATTATTTTTCTATTACGTGCAGCGGAGTAACCGAGCGATGAAAAAAAAAAGAAAAAACAGATAGCATATCCGCCTCACACCTTTCGGCGCAGCGCGCAGATCCCCCGGATTACGTAGCTGACGTGTTGTGTTTGCCCTTTCGCGTCCTCCATATATCGTCGCAGCATTTCATTGCCGTGAGTTGAAGCGGAACGCAGTCGCAGAGCCTATAGATGTTTATATACGCGGATATATTTAGCAAACCGTCGTCATAGCGTTCGACACGTTGGGAATGGCTCTCGGGCGTCGAGGCGTCGACATCAACATCCCCTCAATGTGTCATGTCGCGCAGGGGGGAAGGTCGGGGTGCGCTGTCAACTCCTCAAGTCGTAGCGCACTGGGGACGATGAAGTATTATTAAAACTGAAAAGCTTTAAAATGTTTTTTAATATTTCGCGTTCCCCCCCCCAAAATCAACTTTGGCGATGAAATGGGGAAGCGAATTAGGGTTATTCAGTGGTATACTCGAAAAAATATATGTTGTTCTCCTTGAAAAGTTATACTTCTGACATTTTTAGCGATTTTTTGAAGCATTCTAAAAAAATCATTTTTTAGTTCATTGTTCTTTGACTTACTAAAAGTCTGATCTAGAACATTTAATCATGCAAAGTGCATTTCATCCAGCACGGATTCTCAAATAGATAAATTCGGTCTACTACCGGCGCCTCCACAAACACGAATTATCAAAGGGGCGAAGTATCCAATCGAGATACTATTATTTATCAATGAACCACAATTCTACTTTATCGGGCTAAATGTAGATTTGCAGATGTGGACAAACAAACTTAAAATCATACAAAGCCACAAACAAATTGAGTTTATTCTACATTGAATTTAAAGTATAAAATGTTCGACAACTTTGGGCAGTTTGACCTTAGTTTTCAAAATATCGCCACAATTATGAAATTATCATCATTAGAAAGAGCGTGAAATTTCCTTTAATTTGATATGTTCCACAGTGCATGTAAGATGCAACAACAATCAAATACACCGCTCATTAGCAAGAGGAGCAAAAATGTATTTTCAAAAATGAATTGGTAATTTTCAATGAACAATAACTCGTAAATTACATACTTGCAAATTAAAATTTTCATCGTTGTAAGTTGTAAAATTTCATGCCCTTTCTATCGATGCTATTGCATGTTCAAAATGTTAACAAATTTATTACGTAATCAACAAATGTATCAATTTAAACACGTCTCTAAAATGAACACTGAACACGTCTATTGGTCATTTATTGTTTCGTTTTTAAATATTTTTTTGTTACAATTCTATGAGAATATTTTTTCATTTTTTGCTCTTTCTTCTTGTGTTGCAGGGACGGTGTAACAGGGAAAAGCCACCATGCAAGTACTTTCACCCGCCGCAACATCTCAAGGATCAGCTGCTCATCAACGGGCGGAATCACTTGGCGCTGAAGAATGCGCTCATTCAACAGATGGGGCTGACGCCCGGCCAGGCTATCGTGCCCGGACAAGTGCCCACAGTCGTAAGTAGTCCGCCGCCATCCAGTGTCGCCTAGCGCAACTAAAACTAAACTCAATCCACGCATGCCCATTTTAGAAGCTTTAAAGCCGCCCATTCCCCTCGGCTATTGTGCAAGTTCTCCCATTACTAATTGTGTTTTTTTTTTATATTTATGTTCTCTCTTGGTTTGTGGGTGTTGATTGGATGAATATTTTGTGTTTGGCGAGTAGGAGGCGGACATGAATCTATTCGCGCGCCATCACGCATCCAACGCAATGACGCTAGATGATCGTTTTGCACTGATGGTAACACCTTTGGGTTTTTTTGCTTTTTGTTTCGCTTTTTGGTATCATACGCTGGCTGTTCTTGCGAAGTTGCGACCTATTGTATACAAGGTGTCTCAATTTGGGTAGTCACTGCCGATATCTCGAAAACTAGCTGGTGTACAGGATTTTTCTTTCTTACTAGGCATTAAATTCTGAACAAGTTTCATCTGAAGAAAAAAAAATCCTGTAC
>JARJDQ010022398.1:0-11707 GCA_030264215.1 Geostiba sp. GC000077
CGCAACACTCGCGAACGCGTCTATGCCACGCGCTTCTCAACACACGTTACTTCGTTACTTGTTTCGTTGTTTCATCTTATTTCTACTTTCCTCCAAGTTCTTAATATATGTATCAAACTTGTGTGCGTATTATTCTAACCCTCATACCACGTGTTCCACGCTAAACACGCGGGTGTGTCGGAGACATACCCTACTGATTTTATTTTTAAATTTAAAATTTGTGGAATTTTTCATTTCAGTGAAGTTGTTATAGGAACTTCAAAATGTAAACACAATACTTAATTTGAATTGTAAACTGTAGAATCTTATTATGCATCTGTAAAATTTCATTGCAATTCAGTAGACTGTCAGAATTGAAAAAAAATTGTAAGAGTTGTAATTAAAGGACTGTTTTGAATTATAATTTGCATTTCGACTTCATTGGACCCCAAAAATGAAATAAAAATCATTATTGAATCAATTATTAATAAAGTAATAATTTCGAATTTCAAACAATTCAAACCTAACCTAACAAGTTTCAAAAACTTGCAAGCATATTTTCAGTCATGTAATAATACTTTTAATTGGACAATTATCACTTAATTATTTATAATTGCCAAGTATTTATTACTCATGATTGATTCTAATAGATAAATTGAATTGTGCAATCCTTGATATTGAACTATAATCATTGTACAATTGTACCACTCTACTTGTACTCAGGGACTAATGCCCATCGTTATCTCTACTTGCATCCGTTATCACTTATCTTTTGCTTATCACAAATTAATTACAATTGTTCTTACAAAGTCTGTACTTGTACAAAAAATACAAACCTAGTTTTATTAACGAATTTTGATGATATTTACGGTTATATGACGATGGCGATGTGGAAAGTAAATGATATATTTCAGATGGGTGTGGGACGAATAATTATATGGTTGAATAAGCTAAAATATTAGGCAATCCCGATCATAAATCTCTAATAGAATTTAATGGACAACTTTATTGGGCAACTTCGTGCATCAGGCAATGTTTGCATCAATTTTGGGAGAATGCAGACTTTTGCACATTTTTGCGTTTGTTACTGAGCAGAAATCCAAATATCTAGAGCACAAAGCGAATGTGGGAATTACGTTAAATGATAACTGATAAACATTTAGCTTGCATTCGCAGGAAGTGGCGCGTGACTCGCTAAAACTCATCATGTAACGTATTAAACTTATACAGAGCGATCGAAAATGATCAGTTGAATTTCGCGGGTGATTGTTATGGTTGTCATCCTAGTTAATTTGAATAGAAAAAATCATTTTTCAATCATTATCTTGGAAGTCAAAAACATGGCGCGAAATTCAACTGAGCTTCTATCAATTTTGATCGCTCTGTATATCAACTGTAACTGGTATTTGTCAAGCATTGGGAATTAATGAGGCGTATTTTTTTAACGTTATCATTTTTGGATATTGGATAGTTCATTGAAAGTTATTAGCACAAGTATTACTGCAGAACAGAAAAATGTAAATATAAAAATAAGTAGCTAATGATCGTGTTGATTTGATGCGTAAAATATTTATATTTGATTATACTCATTAAGTTCATTTCTTTCTTTATTTTTGCATGCATCGTGTTGTGAGTTTATCAGCCAGTGATTTAGGGACACGAGGAATGTTTATTTCTTTCAGCTGGTCATAGTACTTGATACATGATCTAAATTATTTAATTTATTCAAATGTATCACGCGCAACAAAATATTTCCGAGTGATAAGGCGGAGAATGATGTTTTGCAATGTCAGTTCTTGTTTACGTTTGAATGCTGTAATTACAACGTATATTTCATAAGTTGTAAGTAGTTGTAAGCATTAATTATAAAATAATGCTGGTTGACTATAGGCAACCAATCGTACGGCGAAAGTGTTTGAAACAAATGATGTGCGTACGATGAGAACTGTAGCTGACTGTAGGCAACTAATATAACACACAAAAAAGGAATTCAACATTATAACGGTTACTTTTAATGAATGTAGATGTCGATTTCTAGAATTCTACTAGAAATTTTGAATATTTGCATCTTTATCTAAGTGCTTATGTAATATCTATCTATTTAAGTGTGGAATACATTAAAACTGAGTCAACTGAGAAAGGCGAGACAGCGAGACGACATTTTCCTGGTTAATGTTGATCATGTTGATGTTACCGCTGTGAACTGCGCGTTTGCAATTTTGCAATTTACGACTTTCCATTTACGACTTTACGCAATCGCCAATCACGCACCGTGTATAGTATTAATTTCCAACACCAACGTGCGGATAACTAAGGCCGTTAAAATTAATGAAAGGCAAACGAGATGAGATGTAAATTTTTATTCTTTGAATTGAGACTCATTAACGTTTGATTATTTACGATGCTTTATTCTAGAGTTCTAGAGAATAAAAATACCGTTTTAAAGACGCATGAATTATGCGCATGACACAATCTGGCAATCTTCAAGAAGTCTTGAGAGTTGAGAGTCTCTATAGACTAGACACTTGTTGGGTCGCAGTTATTTTCGCTTTGTCCAACTTACGAAAGGCTGGGGCAATAGGTGTCGCTTGGTTGGAGACGATGGAGACTTGGTACACGCTTGTTCCATGAATATGGTGCGAGTGAGGGAAAACTAAACATTAAGTGCGACTTGACTTGCATTTGCAAACTCGTATTGACGATTGGCAGTTGACGGTTGGTGATGCAAACGTTCGGTCATACAACAAACGGAAAACTCAATTTTTTCATTCAAACCAATTCAAAGCAAGATAACAAGATAAAACAAACGCAAAAATTTACCAAAAGTTTTCATACATTTGTTGTGTTGTTGAAGAAGTGAAATAAAATGGAAAATATTGTTATGTTGTTGTTTATTGCGTCGTTTTGTGCGCTAGTTGTGGCCGCACCTGCGAACAATGACCAACTGGACAAGGTAAATGAATATTTAAGTAATATATTAAACATTCTTCTCTTAAGAGGAATAACGTAAACGTTTTTTTTCTGATTTTGTTAAAAGGCAAATGCAAACAATCCATACGTAAACGACGTAATCGCAATCAACAAATTCAAGCTTCAGGATGTGGCAGTTCCTGCAAACCAGGAGGAAGCCACCACGGAGGGGAACAAAGAGTTCAACCCGAAGCCGGCCGGAACCGCATTCGTGCGCTTGATTGACGACATATTTCAGGTAGGTCACCACCACAAATTATACCAACCCACTAATCATCTATAATAACTTACAATCAAAACAATGAAAGGAGAACAAAAAATGCAAGTCAGGATATTGCTCATCAGCGAAGCGACAACAAAAACTTTCTACTCATAATTGTATTCGTGATGCATTGTGCATCATGCACCAGTGTCATATAATTAGGTATGATTTTAATCTAATTAGCAGTGCGATTCTGCGATTACTATGACACGATGATACCGGTAATTGCTATCCGGTATTCATATATACTTTCGCATTGAATGCATAAGTATAATTTTATTGCGTTGCGTTACGCTTGAACTGCAGAGCAAAAACAATCAAGGTTAAAACTATAAGTAGATTAAATCCATATATATCAATATCAATATATATTTGATCAGATTCAATATGCAATGTTTAGGGGGGCTATGGGCTATGATATGTTGTGTTATGGAAAATTGAAAACGAAAGTTGTTTATTGTACGTGGTGCACATTTAAATCACAAGTCATGTCGGTTGTTGCCACTTGTTAGTTGTTACAAGTCCCAAGCACCTGTTTAGTGTGCAATCGAGAGTGTTGCTAATGAATCATCAACTCTGGGAGCAGTGAGAATGCATGTAATAGAATTTATAATGTATTCTGTTTCTAGATTCCGATCGGCGTGCTGCAATCGGTTGCTAAACTCCTGACGAATCCGTTCAAGCAAATTATTCTGCCGAAGGCTGCTCAGCCGGCAGAGGGCAGCACCAGTACCGCATAGTGTAAAAAAGCGTAACACAATTAATTCGTAAATTCACATATGAATTCTATTGTTTTTAGCATTTCTTTAGTGATGAACATGGTGTGTAGAAATAAAAACTAAACGTACCTTTTTTTTAAACAGTGATGATTTTTTTGTAATTTGTAACTAGAACCAGAACCTTCAGGTAGCAACACCGCCGACCGACGGTATATTTGGACTTGTTGTATATGTGGTTGCCTACGATGCCTACAAGCAGTGGCAGGCGCGATTGTACGTAGACATTGTAGGCAACCTCATATACACCAGGTCCAAACTTTGGATCGGTCGACTCTGAAAAACATCAGAAAATTATTCATTCAATTATCACTAGATTTATATTGTCTTTGTTAGTGAAACATTAAATACTAAACGAACCTTTAAGAATTAAGCATTGATTTATTAAACAAATAATAAATAAACAACCAAAAGAAATACATACCTACATGCTTTTAAAACACATGTTTAGTGAGTGATTTTTAGTTAATTTCATGGCGATGACTTAATCTCCTCAGTGAACTTACTAATATGTATAAAACTTAATCTAGTTTAGTTTAGCTTAGTAATAGTTTTTGTTGACAGACACTGCTGCCCCCGCGTTGGTGAAGGAATTGAGCAAATTACCAACGGCGCCGAGCGTCGCCACTGGAATCTGCAACGCAAGCTACATTATTCAATTGTTATGTTATAATACGTGTATATTGGGTTGAGGGCATGTTACTTACGTTCAGAATGTTGCCGAAGAGGCCACCGCCGGCGCCGCCATCGCCGTTGGATTTATAGGTAACCTGCACGCCATTTCCGCCAGTGTGCGTGGCGGCACCACCTCCGCCGTACGCACCCGAAGAGGCGGACATAGCTGCGTTCGTTCGGATGCCGCTATGAAAAAGGCCGAAAAGACCGTGTTTATGACTAGAATATCATAAAAAGGGAGAAGAAGACGTTTTGATTAAATTTTGATATTGTTACTTAAAATTTACCAAAAGCGACCAAAGCATAAAAAGAAAGCCTAAAGGTGTTTATATTTTGCAACCTGTATAATGTGCTAGTTGTGTTGCCTATCGTAGGCCTACAACCAGGTGCGAGCAAATTGGGTTGCATACAGTGAATGTCCAAAACACGCCAAAAGATTTTAAATCTGACCGACAATAGGTTGGAACATTGGAACTTACAATTGTTTCTGGGAATACACCTGAGGACGTTCCTGCAATTGCACTTTCCCACCTACGGATGCACTGAAATTGTAATTACAGTAATTGCAGTGTTCATGTCGTGCAAGTAATCATTTCAATTAAGACATTAAGAGTGACAACGTTGATTTTGTTTGGTGGCCATTGTGGATATTTACCCAGCATGCACATGTGCTCCTGCCGCATTCTCCTCGTAAGTCTTCTCGACTATTTTGGGCGTCACGGGTACACGGACCTTGTGCTCGACGACTGTTGGCACACGAATTGTCTTCTCCACGTAGCTGGGCACCTGAATCGTCTTCTCGACGTATTGCGGAATAACGGTTTTCTCAATCACCGTGCGCTGGACCTGCGCCTGACCTTGAATCGTGTGCTCGCTGATCACTTTCGGCGCTTCCGTGAACGTTTTCTCAGCCACGATCTATGCAACCCAAATAACATCAGTAACATGCGTATTAATATAACCTTGGTGGAATATTGAATATTGATTGGGTTAGAGTTAGAGACTTAGGTCGTTGGTAGCATGGTGGCAATAAAAACAAGAGGTGGAGTTGTGTTAGCAACAGCAGCAACAAAAACACTTGTGTTTAATCGGCAGTAGGACGCATTGAAAGCAACAAAACGGCATGTATACGCACGACATAAAACACAGGTAGATGCCGAAGAGGAGGAAGAAGGAGGTGAGGATTATGGTCAGCATAAAGGTGCTGAAAACGGCGCCGTGGCTTACTTCGGTTCTTTGGGGAATGGTTTTGTGGCCGTACGTGATTTCCTTCTCGACGGTGATAGCTCCAGCACCAGCGCCGGCTCCAGCTCCTGACGAATGCCCGGTGGCGAAACCGGAGGCGGAGGCGCCTCCAAAACTTACAGCTACATCACCCTAAAACAAAATACTAGATTATATTATTTTTAAACAATGCCACAATAAATACAAAACTAGTGTAAACAACACTTCCTGAGAAATCCTTCTAATTTACTCACAAATTGAGTAAGTCAATCGAAATCCCCATTTTCTTTGCTCTTTTCTTTGTACGTACCTAAACTACACATCCCACATGTTGTTCTCAACAAAATCATAAGCTACAAAGCATGATATTAAATAAAGTTAAATGATAATAAAAATACATATGGAAGGTGTGTTGCAGAGTGAGTTGCTTTTTTGTTCTTAATAAATGGGTCATCCTCGGATGAAAGGCGTGTTTATAAAAAAACAACTCACTAAATACATTGTTATTTATGTGTCAAGGCAGTAAAGTTGCAATTTCTTAAAATATCTTTTAATAATGAGAATGACGCATAGATTTCTAAACTGAATAAAACCTATATTAATATCAATTGAGCAAATATTATTAGAATTTTTAGTGAAGACCTTTCAAAAGTTTATTCCTTGCGTTACTAATTATTTAAGTTTTTAAGAATATCGTTTTATGAGACTCGTCGCTATGGCACCAATGGGCTATATGAGCTCAGTGGAACTTAGCATTTGCTTCAATAAGAAGAGAAAGAAGATTTTAAAATATTAATTTTGATGTAATTCGTTTTTCATTCGGTCCAGTAGAACGCTAGATATATCGATTTTAAAGTGTTGACTTCGTGACGTCACTTTTATGAGTGACTCGCGCCCTAACCTCAGAAATGACGTCACCGAGTAAATTTTAAAAACGAAATATCAAACGTTCTACTGGTTCAATTTGAAAAATAAAAAATACAGGTCTAATATTTTTACACGTACTTTCCAGTCTTGCAATAAAAAAAATTGACTCATATAGCCCATTGGAGAGAGTAAGCAATGAGTCATCAGAGTTCAGAATAATACAAACTTATATAATATTGTTTTATCGGCCCAAAAGAGATCGGAAAAAATATTTTGAAGAAATCTAATCGCTACACGATAATTCAAAAAATTGTAAAAAAAAAGGTGGCGTAGTTTTTTTAATATTAAAATAACTCAATTTCTAGCAAAACATAATTTTCCGAACACCAAAAAATATCTAAAGATTCCTATGAGCTACGAGTAATGACTAATATAAAGATTAATCTTAAAATTTATTTTCTTTAACTATCCAAAATTACTCGTTACTTTAAAAACAGGCTTTGTGCAAATAATAATTAAATTGATTAGGAAGACAATTAGCTTACGCTTGATCCGCCCACGTTTCCGCCACCGACGCCAACGGTTTTATCAAAATGCACCGTCGGCAAGGCGAACGACATTCTGCAACCGCTCAGCAGCGCCATCATTAGGCACAACTTATTCATCGTGGTCATCATCTGCAAAAATTAACATATTAAGCATAAGGATATTATAAATAACACGTTTTTCCCCATATAGCCTACATATATACATTAAGCTTCTTCGCATGTTTATGAATTTTGACTGATTTACGAGTTTCTTTATATTAATCACCCAATCACCGTTAATACAACTCAGTCTGGGAATGTATGTGAAAAATGTCGCAAATTTTATTAATTTTAAAATCTCAACCTTACTTCTCATGAAGTCAATATAATTAATAACGCAAGGTTATAGCAAATGGCATCAAGGTTTTTATTAAAATTTAATTCAACCTATTGAACGTGAATTTACTCCACAAAAACACATGACGTTTTGGGCATTGGACGTAAGTAAAAGCCAGAGGAACGTAATTAATGGTGGCAATTATTAATAATACCTTTATGACAACACAACAAAAGTACACTTCATATATTTTGAAATTAATCGCTTGACGACTTGAGTGACTTTGCTACACTTTTTGTATGATATATATGAACTTAAACCATAATAAATCTAAAGTCTTGATCTCACAAACAGCTTCAGTAATTACAAAATGTGAGCGCACTGCGCATTGAGCAACTTTTGAGTATCTTTTTGCATATAATTGGTAGGCACTAAAAATGATTCGATTTTGTAATTAGTTACACACATGGTCACAACGGTCTCAGCCTCTCAACTCACAAAACAACCACAATTAATTGTTGTTTGTCCCCCGGTCGCGAATTGAATGCACAAAAAATGATGACGCCTTTGAAACGAAAAATTTCACATTATCCCATTATCAATTAATTAAATGTTCTCTTGGAAAATTTGTGCCAACTTTATTGCGATTCCAATGCTAAACGTGAATTTACCTATAATTACTATTCATGTAATAAAACAAGACATCACAGTATTTTGGTAACTTTCCATGATGGAAGCTTCAAATGCGTGTTTAAAAATATCAGTGTTTATAATGTACAAGTACTTACTTTTGTTTTCAGCAACTTTCTTCAGGTTTAAATCACTTTTTAATCAAATTGTAATGTCAGATATCAGTAGCTCCGTGTTTGAAGTGTTATAAAGTCCAAGTTCGTTGCGGTTGGCGTTTTGGTGTCTGGTCCGGTTCGACTCGTCGCGGCCGAAGCGTGGTGGCGATATGCAGCTCGGGTGGCAATTATGGCCAAAGTTTATGTACGCATTTCAAGGTTGGCAATGTGCCCACCACCGCCGCCGCCATTAAACGCTTGTGTGATGGCGATTAGCATCGCGAAGACTTCAACGCTTCGACTGCTTGCGTCAATATACCTTCCAGTGCCATCGCAGACAACACAAAATCACAAAAAATTGATACAACTTTTGATAATATCTAATAGTATATGTAGGGAAAAGTTGGCTAAGTCGTACCACACTCTGGGCAAATACAGGGTGCTTACTGTTTTGAGTTTATCCTTCTAGGTGATAATAGTACATCTCAAAAGAAGTGTTTATACCGCAAATATTATCTAGGTAAAAGTCGTCTTGTTGCCGGAATAATAAGTTTTTTTAAATTTTATAATTTAAAAAATTAATTACGATTCATTGTTTAGCCTTTTAGGGGATGATAGTACACTTGAAAAGAAGTATTTAAATCAAAAATTATCTTAGTAAAAGTTGTTAATTTTGAAAGAGTAAGACAATTATTATCTCGTCAATGAAAAGACTTTTACTGGGTTTTCGACTTCCTTTCAAGTATACTATCATGTCCTAAACACAAGATCGTAAACACTCAGTATTGTTGGTCTTGACAGACAAAAGGACAAAGTTCGAACATTGTCGCTTGGAACGACTTAGACAACTTTCTCCTATAGATAAAAATCGAAGCCACTGGAACTAGATTACGATTACGATCGAGGATCGCGTCAACGTACAAAAAATGACAAACACCAAATCGAAAACGAAATAGAAACAGTAACAAAAACACAAACAAGAATTTACAATGTCTAATAACTACGATTATGATTGTGATTATAATTACATCAAAATGATAGGATGTGGTTGCACGGTTGTGGTTGTGGAAGTTGTCGTTAGAATAGATGTAATTTCTTACACGTTAAATGCGCCGTATTTCATCATAGCATAATTGCTAATTACACATAAGTGCGTGCGCACAAAGTGCCGAAAATGTCTGCAATAATAACTGCGTGAAAATACACTGCGGGAATAGTAATTGCAAGTTGATTATGTTATGAGGTAATGAAGTTGTAATAAAACATTTTTTATTCAAGTTAATTAATGTTTAATATTGAAGCGCATGGATCTTCCGTATGATATTTTGTACTATAGAAGGTAAGGTTTAAGAATGGAAATATTGGAAACTGTCTCAACCAAAAAAAAAAAAAAAAAAAAAAAATTCAAGAAATTCAAAAATCCGTTCGCATTGAACTGATTTCAAATGACTTCAAGTGAAAAGATATGAGATGATTATTACTCTGACATAAAAAAAAACTTTAAAAGTAAAAGTGCATTTTGAGTACTTTATAAGTGTTTAAAGATTACTAAATGTGATGATTGCCGTTTGCCGGAGATTTGAGGAGATTGCTGAGGTCACGACACGCGCTATTTAATTATCTACAGCAGATTTCGGCAAGTACTGCCATCTTATGTCAATATAATATAATATTATAAATTATGTTTTGGCGCGATTTGAAAATCAATAAATTACTTAGGGGCTTAGGGCATAGGACACTTTGTTTTACTGAGAATGGTTACTAAAGGTTGTATCTTCACAATCGCCTGTCCCTCTGAGAATCAAGAGATCAAGACTTTTTTAAGATACGTAAAATTAAAACACGCATTCAGAGAATGCGAAGATTTTGATTGGGAACATTTTGGCCCTGTTAAGGCTCAAATGCCTGCACGGGATCAAGTTGGGTTGCACTTTCGTTAAGGATACCTTTAAATCATAAGAGAAGAGAAGAGAAGAGAAGAGAGCCTAATCGAAAATAATTTCAATCAAGCTACTCAAAGATTAACTTTTACAGTAATTTTATGAATCTATTTCAGAAGAGAGAAGAGAAGGAGAATTAAAAATATCTTAACCAGTAATAACCACAATTGAGTCATGAAAGTCCATGAAATTTGGATAGGCTTATTAGGGGTACCTCTTACTAAAGTGGCATTTAACTTGTCCGTACAATTGGATCCTAATCTCTTTGACTTCAAGAACATACCATTTATTGTGAAGAATGCGATTGGGATATAGGATATAAGAAGCATTCAAAACGTGGTGTTGCGGAGCACTTTTTATAATATTACAAATATGATTACTAACATTTGTTAATAGTATATGGTGTGAACAAAAACTAAATTCTTAAGGACGTAACAATAAAAATATGGCGGGAAATTTAAATGTGCTTCAATCATTTTTGCTCATACTATGTATATTCAGTGTGTAAAGTTACACTTTATCTCCAAAATTCACAACGCTTTTTCGTTTTTTAAAGTGCAAAATGTCAGTGTAAACAAGGGTACCTTGGTGCTCAAGTCAGTTGATGCCCAAACATGGATAACAACTATGTTTAAATTGAGATACACTGTGTTAATAGATACATATGTTCAATGTCTACTCTCTACTCTAGCAGGAGGACGGAAAAAGACATTAAATAATAACCAACAATAGATACATGTAATTTAAACTCAACTACTATACAATCTATAAACTACAACTATAGTATTACGAATATATCCAAACAAAATAAAATGTTCACATTGCAATGAGGAAGACTTAATGGTTTTTTAATTTATAAAAAGGTATTAAAATCGATTGTCTGAATATTCTTAAAATTTCTTTAAAAAATTATTCTTCGAGTTTTTAATCTTCCTCTCATGCGTCATACGTCTTTTCTGTAATATTCGCTCTGATTGTAATATTCTGAGAGTATTACACTCGCAGCAAAACTCTGGAACTAGACCCGTCCGACTGGACTTCCGGTCCTTCCTGCAACGGCGCATCTTCGATGTCCTCATACTCCTCGACAGAAGTCGCCGAAGGCACCTTCTTCAGTGCCTTCTCCTTGCGCGGCTGCTCCTGCAGTAGCTTCTTCTTCGATTCGTTGCTCCTGCGAGTCCTCGCCGCTGCCGACTCGCGTAACCTTTGAATTACCGGCATCGCACTTTGAATGAATTCGTTGACTGCGTTTAATGTCGAAATGGGTACCTTAAAAAATGACACACGTTAAAAACACATTTAACAAGAAATAATTATTACAATGGTTTATGGTTATTCAATAATAGCGAAATTCTGGAGGAACTA
>JARJDQ010022413.1:0-14811 GCA_030264215.1 Geostiba sp. GC000077
CTGGTGATGGGTGGGGGCCTCAAGCGGCGCAACGGTGTTGAGTGAAAGAGAGAGGGGATATGATCTCCCTTACACACGTGCAGTTCGAAACGTCAAAAATCGGTAAGGTTCCAGCGAATACACTATAGTAATTTCATTCGTAAAATGCGCGGTGTTGCCATTTAAATTTACAAACAATTACCTACTACCCATGCCTCTTGGACACCCGGTATTTTGATATAGTTAATACATCACACATTACATGCTGCATGATTTCCAACCAGCAGCTGTTGTGCCTTGTGCAACCACAATTGAAACTTTATGTTATGTGTGACTCGTGAATGTAACGTGTGTGTGAACATGTGTGAGAACCGGCTTGTGGTAGATTAGGTTATCGCACGTGCGCTCAGCAAGGTCGCGAGGTACACATATTGCAACTGCACCAATACCCACATCCAACAGTCAATACTTCATCTAAGCATTCAATACATAATCATATGCTTTGCTTGTGCAGTCGTACAGATGTGATGTGTAACTCGCTCAACTTAATTTGTGCATATGTTCGTATGTAGGTACTTTGTATAGTGCTGCGTTTAGAGAGGTGAGATTCTGTCATTGTTTAGTCCGCTAGTGACAGTGTACAGAACTAGGAGACAATGACAGAATTATTGCTACAACCGGACAGCTTATATTAAACGCAGTATACAAAAACTGTGATTTAACCATGATTGTTAACTAATGATGTAACTATATGATTCTGTCATTGTTCTGTATACTCAGTCACTAGCGGACTAGACAATGACAGAACCTCAATTGGACAGCCTACACTAAACAGAGTGTTATCTATCATTTATCATTCATATCATTCAGGTGTTGCTGCACCTTAACCATGTAACAAAATAGAAAGAAATGTCCTCTCTATTCCAATAGTAAATGCATAGGTAACCATGGAAATAGAGGGGAAATTTCTTTCTATTGTATTCATGGTTCAATATTTTATAGATGACTGCAGATTTACTCAATCACAAACAAGCAGGCAGCAAGTACAGTACAAAAATTAGGAGTTTAACTTTTAACCCCATTCAAGTTCACGGTTCAGCACACTTCACTAAAAGTTTCTACTATTATACTGTCTACTATTACACTCATATCTCATACTCTCATACTCGTACTCAACAAGTTTTCTACATCTAGTACATCTACATCTATTTACACCTCCTAGTTTTCGTTTGGGTTTACCAAATTCAATATTTTAATTAAATAGTTGTTTATATACCAAGGCAGTAAAGTTTTTCTACTTTGTTGCTCTTTTATGTTTTTTGCCTTTAGTGCCAAAGCATAGAAACCTACTTTAGTGCCGATTTTAGCTAACCTTAGCGCCGATTTTGAAAAATACATTATTCAGTATATTCTTTTTAAGGTCTACTCTCTATACATTTTACGATAGGCGCACTGTAAAATATTATCAATAGAGAATTCATACATGTGCCTAGTCTATCTATTAATCAATGTATTCATAGACTATAATGATAGCATATCTCTATCTGCCTATCACAAATCACAATGTTACATAATAGATTATAGGTTTCTATATTTATAATGCTTAATACACATACCCATTAACAAGTTTAATTTAATTTGACTTGTCTCCCTGAATACAGAATCTGTTCGAATACTTGGAAATTAATTTTAAGCCAATTTCTAATTGTTTGTTTATTTTCAGTTGCAATTTGTGATTCCATCACCTTTGTTGTTATAGACTAGACATACATTTGGTGTCCGATTCTGTTTGCATTTTGACAGTCTGCTTCTACTTCTAATTCTAGATCTAGTTTAGATTCATATATTCTACTTTTCCCACTAACCTTTCAATTTTAACAACAGCATTGGCATTGGTACACATTCCTTTTTTGGTACACGGTACAAATTCAAAAATTACGATTCATGTGGTATAGTGGTTTGTGAAGAGCGAATTCAAAATCCGGAAGTGAGGTGTTTTCACAGACTGTGATATTATTAGATACATTCGAGGATTCGAGCATTCGACGCTCATTTTTTGATATTGTACTATACCTATACATAATAATAGTTAAAAGTCTATCTGGGTATGCAAAATTTTAAATTTTTTACTTCTTGCCTATGGAAAGCACACGACACGCACATTGACGTCATGGTCATCTTTAAATAGTACTAGTGTGTTTCGGTAAGGTGCACACAGCACATCATCAGGTCAGCGAAACAAAGATACGTGGGCGGAGGGCACTTTCCACCTTCGGTGGACATACTACTTTTTCTCCGACCACCATATTTGACAGTTTAACCAATCAAGTGACACTTTCCAATGCATACAGGGATAAAGTGCTATTTTAAGAGTGGTCGTAGAAAAAAAACATATGTTATACATAAAAGCTTTAACAAACAACTGTTGTATAATACGATTGATCACTCCGAACGTCCGACCACGACCATGAAGCTTTGTCTTATTTTTTATGTTTGATCTCAGATCTCAGCCAGATGTATGATTCTACTGCTACGCACTTTACGCATAATTTTCAGAGCTACAGCTCGCTTCCCGTGTTTGGTAGTACGCAGCAGCTACGCACCACACAACTACGGCAACTACGCATTAAATTTCAATGCCATGTCATGACATAATCTAAGTATCTTAGAAACTGTTGGCAATGAACAACACGCTTAATTTTTTGGCCGCATTTAAAATTGCAATAAAGAAAAATTAAAATATTTTCAAACATTAAAATCGAGCCCAGCAAGTGTTTATTTTCAGTTCCTATGTTCCTATGTTCCTATGTTCCTAACATCTTGGCTCCTGGATGATAGTATCTCGGTATGTGCTGATTGTTGTTAAGTTAATGAAACTGTGACTTAAAAGTGCGCCGGTTGCGACCCGTTATGAACTGCGCCACTCTGGGACCTCTCGCAGTAATCAACCAATCATCCAAGCCATTAAAAGTCATAAAATCAACACGTTCCGATATTCCGAATCGAAGTCTGAATTGAATCCTTGCGCGTCTGGCGAGACTCATCACGTCTCGAATCCGCTTCTTAGGTCCTGAATAGAGGTAACATTTTTTGGCGTTGATGCGCGTTTATCCGTAGATATAAAGCAGCGCGTCGACAAAATTTTACATCTATTCAGAGCCTTACATCAATTATTCGACACTGATCATCATATTATTGATTGCCATGTGAGCGGTTTCTCGATATAAACGATATGAACATTGAACTTGCTGTGCAGTGTTGACTGCTGACTGCTGACTGCTGACTGAAATTGATTACTTTTACTGCTGACTGCTGACTGCTGACATGGACAAGTCATTTTCTTTGTTTGTGAAACGCCTTTTCGCGTCGCTTGACTGTCGAGTCAGAGCCAAACCATTTCCGGCACAGAAAGCTTGAATCAGAAGTTTCAGAGTTTGTAATGTGTAATTTGCAATTTGCAATTCGTAGTACCAATTATTAGCTAAATAACGCTAGCCTAGTGCCTGGTGCGTAAGCAACTGGAAGTTGAGTCAATCTTTTATGGTATGGTGAAATCAGTTGATGGTTGAAATTAAGATTAGAGGTATTTGCGATTTATCACGGCCATATTGAATTTTTAAAACCGGAGGTGTTCGGTGCTGCTGCACAAACAATCAATATCTGCATACATTGGCACTGCACACGAGACGATAATAAAAGGATGAGCTGCTCGATGCTGTTCGTGTGTTGGGATTGTTCGGCGACTCGGCGCGGTTCAGACTTCAGACAACCGGGCAAGCAGCTGAGTCGCTGCAACCTTGACAACACCACCACTACAGCCGCAGCCGCGCGGCCAGCGTCGACGTGTATGTACACGCGCACGCCGCACACATGCGCCAACCCGCCTGGCAGTCAGCTGTCCTTGCGCTCGATCAGCTGGCGCGCGTGCCGCACTGCCACACGCACAAAGCCTACGATCCTACGAAGAAACACACTCACTGTGCGAAACGAGCCAAACGAGCGAAACCAACTTATGCGCCCGCCAGCACGGAGAAGAAAGAAAAATGCCTGCTTGTGCACTGCGCATGCGTTTACACACCTTCGTGCCTTGTCCAACGCGCTGGGTCGCGCCTCGTTTCGTCGCTTCGATTGTGTCTGACGTCACGGGATTGCGGACATTGCGGTGTTAGTTGCACCAACACACTGCGCGACTTGTATGGCTTGTGCTCAAGGCGCATGCGTGAAGGGGCGCAAAACATGTGAGATGTGAGGATCAGCGGATGTGAACGCAAATGCTGCGAAAACGGGTGGACGCCCTGGACGCTGGAGGCGAGAGTAACGATCAGCTGTTGTGCCTGTTATTGAATGCGGCGGGGGGCGGGTGAACGACGCACGAGGCACACGGGCACACCGAAATAAAACTCGCTGCACGCTGCGCATGTGTTCTATCCTATGACTATTTATGGCAGGGACAGCGCAGAGCGCAGCATCCAGAAATCTATCGCTTTTCATTTGTTTTTGTTTCGGCTACAACTACAAAAAACATGAAATAAAGTTAAATCCTCTTTGATTTTATGGAATTGACATACATGTATAGACTTTGTAGTTATGTATCTTCTTATGTTGAAAGTTGTTCTCCTTTTTTCGTTGTCCTTTGCAGCTTGCTTCTTTTCATACCGTAGTTGTTTGCGCCGTGCGCGTTTTGGTATTGTGTTTCACGTCTTTCTTGCAAAGTTGCAAAGTTTCGTTGTTGGCTGTTGCTAGTTGCTCGTAGAATACCCGCTAATGCTAGGCATCGGTTTTTTGCCAAAGCCGCAAGCAACTTTTTCATATTGCGGTCGGCTGTCGGTCGGTCGGCTTTCCTCTCGCTATCGCTTTACAAAATGCCAGGCTGGGGCAAAGGATATGAAAGTGCTCCGAGGTGATCAGATTATGCACGAGCGGGCAGTAAATGTCAAGTTTTTCAATATTTCAATACTGTTAATCTTTGTGGTATGGCGCGGCCTGCTGGCGAAAAGCGAAATGTGGTCACTGGTCAGAAACCAAAAACCAGAAATCGAAAATCAAAGAAACATGTTTCATAACCTCCAATCAATCACAGGCTTACAGCTCACAGTCAAAGAACATATGCTTGAGTCTTCAAAATGGTGGATCCATTCCTACTTCACACTTCTGTTGTCTTACTTTTCTTGAAGTTGTTGCTGCTGTAGTAATGCTAACGGAATTCCTAGTTTCATACGGGTTCGCTCCTAATTAAAGGTTTCAAAAGTATGAAAGTGGAGTAGCACACAACATACAAACTCGGTGCACGGTGTGCACAGTGTTGCTGAGCTGGTTTTGAATTGATTTGTCTTCTGTCAAATCTAGTGTAGTGAGTTACAATGTTACAAATGAAAACCAATCGATTGGAGTTGACTTTTCCTAATATAGAAATTTAGATGCACTTCTAGGTCTAGTACTAGCAGCTTTCAGGTCTAGTAGTCCAGATCCAGTCTGCGAACCCGGTCTTGACCATCACTCAATAATCAATACCAATTTACCAATAGGGCAACGTGGAAACAGCTGGTGATTGTGAGGTTAGACTGGTTTGTTTGCATCCAGCTCACATAAGAGCACACTTGACAGAAAGAGATTGAGCTGGATGTGCGCTGGATGCAAACAAACCAAACTGACGCAAAGTCCACGTGCCCTATACACAAAAGATGGGATGTTGATGCTCTCCCTGGAGCTTGGAACTGCACGGGAGAGGCACTGGGGTCCTCCTCGCCCCTGTGTCCCTGACATCCGAGCATCATCGAGCACGAGCAGTGTTTCAGGCATTCAGGCCGGAGCTCTCCGCTCACAGGTCGTGTTGCGAAGCGAGCCCCGTTATTCGGGCATCGGGCATCGGTCCTCGCTCGCACTCCTTCCCCTGCCGCCTGCCGCGTTCAGCTTGCTTCACGCGCGACTGCCGCCTGCTGGCCTGCTGGCTGCTAGTTTGACCCACTTTTCGCGAACCTACATTCACACCGGCAGCGGCACCCAGAATCAACACTCCACACTCTTCACTCTGTTCTGTTGCTCTGCGCGTGTGGCTGTGTGTGCCGTGTGAATTGCGCGATTTGCGCGAGAATCAGTTTTCTCAGTCCGCCTCATACCGTCACTCGTCAGTTCTTGCAGCATTCGCCAGCTGAACGGTACAATGATGGCACTGGCAACCGTCGCGCAACAAAGCAACATCTCCTTCACGTCGTTCACGTGCTGTACAACGTACTCGGTGCGGGATAATTGCAATTATGTGCACATATGCTCCGCCTGTGCCTGTGCGGACTGAGGATACGCGCTCGAAAAGTTTGTAACTCGCGGGTCGCGCGGCTTTGAGGAGAAAGCGCAAAAAGTAAGCGCAAAGTTTCGTCATACCGTGGCGCCCGATCGCTGTTCGCTGCAGGCCTGCAGAAGCAAAAATTAGAAAACGCGGAAGCTCGGGGCCAGGATGACCCGAAAAGCTCACTGGGAAATTGGAAATTGGAAGCGACTTTAGTGCGCTTTCAGTAACTTCACTGCCAAACACTAAAAACAAAAACAATAAAGAAAAAAACAAACGAAAAAGTAAATACTTTATCCCTCGTTTTTTATGACTTTATAAATGACCCAATAAAAATGCTCTTTTTACCTCTCTTGTCTGTTTTTTCCACCAAACAAACAACTTTTTACCTTTTTTCAAGTTGGATAAGTTAACAGATGTTATTGACGTTGATGTTAATGCGTTTTGCAGATGCACAGTTCAAGTTTTGACGTCGAAACGCAGCGATTTTGTGGAGGTGGCAGCGACGCTGGGGGCAGTGGCGACGTGCTGGTGGCGCTGACGGCGCTCGTCACCGAGGGTCGCATCCCCGGCAAGTCGGCGGCCGCGAAGAGCCGCGGCTTCTACGAGGGCCCGCACTGCTGTAGCGTGCTGAAGAACAGCAAGGAGCAGCACGATTGCAATCGGAATGATGAATTGGTGAGTGTTGCAAACTTTCAAAGTACAAACTAACAAATCAAAATATATTAATTTATTTGGTTAAAAATGTGCGTTCAGTGTCAAAAGTACGAGCAAGTCCGCACCGAAGTGCTAAATCTCTGGCAGCGCCACATTCCGATCTGCGTGGACGTGCTGTTATCTACAGTGTGTCCGTGCTCCACGGAGGAAGCTCGCAGCACCGACGGTGATGACCAAGGTGATCAACCTGAAGACGTTCTGCTGGAAAAGTGGTACATCAGCGTGTTGCGCAATCGGTAAGTGCTTTAACTCTTAAGTATGGTTTATGATGGGAATAAGACTAAGAATAAGAATAGCGCCAAGCGTTCAGGTATACGATTTCCCTAGTTGCAGTTTACGATGGTAATGTTTGCCATCATGAACTGCTACAAGGGGAAGTCTATTATTCTGATCATACTTAACTTAATGATGACTTAATGTATTGATTACACTTTTTCAGTTCGTCAGATGTGTGCACGTTCAACTTCAATCAATTAATCAATGCCATCCGCTCACAACTGTACTTCTCGCAAATATCCGCGTGGCTATCGAGCCAGGAGGAGGATACCGACGGCAGCCCCGCGCCCAGGTTGAAGATCTCCGGCAAAAATCTAAAGTACAACCTCACCATTCCCGGCGAGACGTACGAACGCTGCAAGTTTACGCAAACCGACGTCAATACGCACGACTTCCCGCTCGCCGACATCGGCAACGGCTATCAGCTGAAAGTAACCTTAAAAAGCCTGCCACGCATGGCGCCACCTACCATCAATTGCCAAAAGTGCACGCCTTGCTCTACCACGCCTGCGCAGTCGGAATCTTTAAGCGTTGATATTGAAGGAAAGGGCGAGGTGAATGATGAAGCGTATTTGGTGGACGATCGCATGCATCTCAACTGCACGCTGAAGGGTAAACACCGCTGTGAGGATGTGGACGACTTCGAATTGCGTAAGGAGCAGCGCGTGGGTAGCTTTAAGCGGGTGTGCTGCTATGGCGAGGCGTCCACCTCGAAGATATGCGCAAATGGCGGCAATGCGAGCGAAAAGCGGAACTCCAGCCCGCAGGTGGAGCACGCGTCCAAGACGCCCAAGTTGGACTTCAAGGCCAACGCCGATCTCAAGAAGCAGCACCAAAATGCGGACGCGGGCGTGGCGCCATCTAGCCGCAGTGACGTCTTCTTGCAGGCGATTCTGCGCAGCTGCCGCCTACAGGACGAGCCCATCTCGAGCACTGCCAGCAGCGGCATCCCGGCCGCCAAACGTGATGTTAAATGTGTTCAAAGGCTGGGCGAGCTGGGCACCCACCTGCTGAGCGGATGCGCGCGCGCGCTGCAGATGAGCGTCAGTGATATACATAGTGATAAGCAAGCCGACAAACGTGATATAGCATCTAGTTGTAGTTGTAGCAATAGGGGTAGTGCGCAGCTGGCGGTGTACGCTGATTGTGATAATGGCGCCGCCCCCGCCGCCACCGTTGCGGTGGACGCGCCGAAGATGCGCGACATCTCCAACCTGCAGCTGGCGGTCGCGCCCGCCGCTGACGAGGAGCGGCACAAGCACGAAAGCAATATCATCGACATACCGTCGCCGAACGCCAAGGCCAAGTTCCGCAAGTCGCTGGACAACGCCGCCAACATGGTGTTCCATGCGCGGACGGGGCTGCCGCTCACCAGCAGTCCGGCGCCAGTGCGGCGGGGCAAGTTCAACTTTGACTTCGACTCCAGTATTAATTCAGTTTCAGACATCAAAAGGTAGTGAATTATTGATCAAGGTTTCTTCGACAGATGTTTCAAAATGGTTGTCGGTTTTTGCAGTGCATTATTCTCGACGAGTTTGTCGACGGACGACGACAGCGAAAGCGAAGGCAGCATAGTCTCACCCTGCAGCCCGGAAACTTACTATCCCAAGAGACAGCCATCACCCGTCAAGCAATACCGTCGCAGTAATGCTGCCAATTTATTAGGTATTTCACGAAAGCAACCTAACCTAACAAATCTAATGGTTTCCGAATGGTTTCCTCCATTTTACAGGAAGTTTCGAAGAGTCAGTCCTTAACGGCCGACTGGAGCCAGTCTCAACAGTCCACGGCTTCACCGCCGAGCTCGGCGCAAGCGGTTCCTTCGTGCCGCGCCATCTAGTCGTCCCCGTCACCGTTTTCTTCTACACGCTAGGCGACAACGATAAAGTCTCCTCACCGTACCTCGTAAGCACCAACAACCAACATATTCCAACATAGCCAACATTGCCAACCCAAAACCAAAAACAAGAAACAACTTACCAAATGTCATGCGCTTCCAGGGTCACATCAACCTCGGGAAGAAGGGCTACATGGTGCCGAAGACCGGCACCGTGCAGGTGACACTCTTCAATCCCCTCGGCACCGTGGTGAAGATGTTCGTCATCATGTACGATCTCGCCGACATGCCGCCCAACTCGCAGACGTTCATCCGGCAGCGCACGCTGTACATGCCGGCCGAATGCATCGACAAGCGCCACCTGGCGGAGTGGGGCCCCAAGTGGCTGCGCTACCTCATCCACCTGCGCTTCCTCAGCTCCAAGTCCGGCCGCATCTATCTGCACAGCGACGTGCGCATGATCATCTTTCGCAAGGCCGACGTGGACACGGCGGCCGCGCATGGCATCGACATGTGCTACGAGCTGCGCAGCTTCACGCACATGCCGGCCAATCCGAAGTACTCGCCGAGGAAATAGTCCACAGCGACGCAGGCGCGGGCAGCGCCATCTCACGCACCACGCAACCACTTGTATAGCTGTGCTTCTAGCATGATTCTCGACTTGGCTTGCTGTTCGTTGTTGCCAATCAAGTCAATCTCTATGTGTCGTCGTAGATATCAGTCGTTGAGCAACTAACGTGTAACGTTGTGCAAATGGTCCAACACGCAACTAATCTTATACATAGCAACCGAAAGAGAGCGATATTTATTGAATTGCCATTTCTTTTGATTTTTTGCAATCATGATTGAATCATAAATAATTTTTTGTTTGAGTGATTCTGGACGAGGATAAGAGAAAGAAAACAGAAGGAATTGTTTCCTCAATAGCTAATTATACATGTATCTTATTTTATTTATGCATACTTAGTTGTTTTTTTTCTTACGAAAATAATTTGAAAACATCAAATGTTATTTAACAATTCGGGACAAGAGTTATATGTATTTCATTCTCGTTGGAAGAGATTGAAGAGAATTGTATATTTCTTAGAGAAACAAAGTGAAATTATATATATTCGAAAAAAAATTGGAAAATCGCAAATATGTATTGCGCAATATTTTTATTAGATACCTAAATATATAACACGATAATTACGAAAATTATGAGAACATAAGTTATAAATGTGTGGTAGCAAACATAAAACATAAAGAATGAACGTAAAACACTTAAAACTTGTCAAAGTTATTGTTGATCTCCTCAAACAGCTGCTGCTCTATTCGCTGGTACAGATGGCGGTCGCCGGTGACGTTCAGGCTGAGGTAGATGTTCTTCTTCAGGCGCTTTCCTAGGTGATGCACTAGATTTCTGGACTCTTCGTCCAGAAAGTTGCCAAAGATTTGAATGCTTGTTATATGTGTTTGGTGTGGACTAATCACAGCATAGGAGAGATCACCAAAGTTCTGGTTGTTTTTCGCATTCACGAATATCATCAGGGAGTCGTTCAGCTTCAGAATGTCGTATCTGAACGGCTGTTGGTCGATTTCCGTTGAGAAGCAATAGAGGGAAAAGTTTGATGGAACCATATTTAAGTTTACACTGCAAGGCAAGCAGTCAGTTATGTTTCTATCGATTGTTTATAGTACTAGACTTACGCCATGGCTCACGTTGCAAGTTTTGATTGCTATTAGCGCTGACTTTTGGACCAAAGTTTTGAACTTTTTCGATTTGGACGCGATGATTTACCACAAATATTTGGAGGTTAGAAGAGCAGCTTACCGAAATCGCAAAATCGCGGTTCTATATTTTATGCATTTTCAGAGTTTATTGTATGCAACCAAATGTACACTTTTTCCTAAAAGTAAGTTTGTGTGCAAGAACGATGTAAGATTAACTGATTAAGGGAAAACGGAGCCTCGTATTCATTTTTTAAACATGTTGCGAGATAAAGTGATAACGTCCAATTTATAGTTGGATAGCAATCTGCTTTTTTAAATTCTGACTTTTGATTTGTCAAATGGTCGAAATCGGACATGCAGTCAAAAAAATAGCAGCGGTTTTCTGCGAATAGTCGCAGTAAATTGGACTTTAACTACCACCACTGAATGGTTTTTAAAATTAAAGATTTCCTTCAAGTCCGATTGAAGGGGTTTTACTTATTATTATTACAAATAAAATGTTTTGGAGCCCTGTTTTGGAAGAAATTAAAGCTTTGTTATGTGCAGTTGACAATGCATTCGTTCATGGAAATGAAAACTAAATATTGTTGATTTGCCAATTATTTATGAGTACTGAAAGCATGTATAATTGCAACCTTTGATAATATCCGTTATAATGCCTTTTACATATTCAAATGTGTATTCATTAACGAATTAGAATAAAGTTTGGCTTTATGCCATCAAATTAAGCAAATTCAAAAAAGCGGTGAACGAAAGTAACGCCAATGGAATATTAAACAAGCGACAAGCCACCTGAATTACATCATTAGCATCGCATTTTATGCTGGTTTGCACACATACAGGCGCACTAATTAAATTCGAAATGTTTTGGTACGAATTCGCGTCCGTCTCGTGCGTGTCACCTCGCACTAATTACGCGCGAAATGCGTGTACGAAACGCGCACCAAGAGGCAAGAGAATGCGGCCCAATTAACAATCCGCCTGCCGCTTGCATCGCTGTCGACAGGTAACAAACATCTGCACATCTGCAATCGCAACTTGAATGCTAACGAGCACTTTCCGCCGGTATAAAAGCCCAAAATCCAATTTTTACTTTTTACTTACAGTCTTACAGGTTCTACAAGTCATTCACTGCCGTTATCATTAAAATTCACGTTAAAAGAAGAATAAGAACAAGTTATGTTTGAAAAATTTTCCATTTTCATGGTGCTGTTGTTGATGGTACTTGGCACAATTCAACTTGTCCAAGGGCAAAGTATCTTCGGCAACGATGAGGCGCTAAGAATGGCAAAACGCAGTCGCCCACAAAACGGCAACAACAACGACGACTTTGAAAAGTTTTTTCTGAAAGCTTCCAAATCCGTGCCTCGCATTGGACGACGACGCATTGAAGATCAACCAAGCGAAGCCAAACGTAAGTTTCTGTCCTCACAGATACTAATACTTACAACTTTCATCAACTTACAACTTTAAAGTCATAAATACCATTCTATATGATTAATAATGATTATTATTAAATGCACATCATTCTATCTACTATCTTTATTGCCTACATAATGATAAGCTTGATTTTGTTTGTGATTAAAGTTCCTTTGTGGGCCGAACTCTCCGATCTGTACGAGTACAACCCCGAATTATTCGCGTCGCCGCAATTACTGGTCCGCTGGCTGGAATATTATAATTCGCAATTACCGCGCGAAGATGCGAAAGCAACCGAGGAGGGCGGCGCGCCGGGTGGATGGTCGCCGAAGATGCGCTTCAAGAGGGATCCGAACCAGTCGTCGCTGAACGAAGAACTCGACGAATATCGCTTGCAACCCTAGAATTATCTCCAGATCCTCACGAGATCACGAGGAGAAAAATGTTGTAATTTTCCATTATTATTAATCTCATATTTTCTTCTTTATATTATTTTTGTTGTTGCATGCAATTTGCTTTGCTACAAAGATTAAAACCTTTCCCCAGAAAGATAAGAAACTTGATCGTGATGCTAAACAAATTAAAATCATTAAAATGTAATCTATAAACTAATAACAAATTCTTTGTAGGTATAATCATCAGTGTTTATCAGTGTTTGCGTTCTTTTCATATGTATTAAATTAAAATTTGTGATTTTGTCATGTAGTGTTGTTCGTTAAAGTAGAAAACTGTAATTTAAATAAACGTTACAAAACTTAATCTAAGTTTAGTGCCAACTTCCTTCCTACAGTTACAGCTAACTGTCCCTGCTGCCAAAGTGCTAAACATATTGTTGTTGTTGTTGTTGTTAATGTTGTTGAATTTGTAGTCAAGCATGCTACGTACTTACTACCTACGTACATTTGCCTAAAAATAAGCTTATGCATGCAGTTGGTGGGGCCGCGCGAGCAGCGAGCACGTTCGGTGTGCGCACCAGCCATATTAATCCATAAAAATATGGATGCGCCTCCGCCCGACCAATCGCAGGCCTATCATTAATTACAGTTGTCATGACTACGGCTGCGGAACGTCCAAGGCCGACCAGGTAGAGCGCAAAGCGCAACACACACACGCGCTGCCCTCCCACCACTCAACCGACCGCCACGAAAAGAGGGGAATCACGACCGCGGTACAAAAGGAGGCTGAACTTTGTGAGCTTTCAAACTTGGACTAACAGTCCACAGATGGCGCGTGGTGTACTAAAATAAACTAAAAAGTAGAACTGCCTGGAAAGCTAAAACTTATCATCTTGCACTTGCAGTGTTGCAATCACTTTAAAAGGAAATTGTGTGAGTGTGATTTGCCTACAAATCAACAAATCCATCTGCTGAAGACGGGAAGGCAGTTATTTCAAGTTCGCGTCCGATAGGATACGGGGATTGGAGTATATTAGGAGATTGGAAGATTGGAAGGAAAAACGTACCATCCGTACGATAAAGCTAAACAGTTAGTAAATCGTTATTAAAGCGCAGCTCGTCGGACTAATTGCGTGTAATTAGAGTATTAAATTCAATAATCTCTCGCGGATGTGTGTAACGACTCTGCGCGTTCGAACGCATCATGTTTATGCGCTTTCGGATCACATACTGGACGTGAACGATAAAGTGTAATCTGCATTGCTTCAATAAATTGATCATAAACCACTTTAAAACACCTCCTGGATCGTTTTCTAACTGATAACTGAGATAACTTCACCATTATTACCATCGCAAACTATCCTGTTAATCTATAACTGTAAACAAGTATATTAGGTAGGTATAAACATAACATTAACGAAATATTGTTCTTTTTTATGACAATACACATTTTAATCGTCTTTAAGAAAAATAAACGTGTTTGTGTAAGCACTCAGTATTATGCGTGCATAGCTAATCACTTTAATGCAATGCCGGTGAATTGTTATAATGAGTAGTCTACGAAATGGCCGACGCATAACAATTCATCTCCCATCGGACGCGTCAAATGCAGTTGAGAGAAATGAAGTTGTGAGCAAACGTCTAGTTTTTCTCCAATGCAGAGTTTGCCTCAATAGTCAAGAGTTTTCCGAGCCGAGAGTAGACACAGTTGCAAATGCAACAAACTTACAGGGATTTTACTCAGCAAATGCAAATTCCCAATTAATTACTGATCTTATTATGACCGAGCCTGATTTCATTATCGTTTAATGCAATTGCAATTTGCCTTAACCGAGCGTGGAAAATCGCATGGCGATGAAAATTTGTTCGCGCAGTTATAATCATTGTGTTTTTCATAAAATATCGTTAATTAATGATCGTTATTACCGATCGCCTTCCAAGATTATGGCAATTTTACACTTCTTAACAATGCATACACATTTTTTAAATCTTTGAAATTCTAATTTGAAACAAAATTCAAAACCTTGCATTCTTCATTCTTATAGGCATGCAAAACACGGATTTGGACAAAATAGTTTATCTGCTCCCATAGTCGAAAGCAATGTTTTCCAATCAATATGGTGGCTTTGAAAACAGTGCATTTCATATCAATTGCATTGAAAGTGTTTTCCACTTATATACCCTACATATAT
>JARJDQ010022418.1:0-16508 GCA_030264215.1 Geostiba sp. GC000077
AAGTTTTTAAATTTGACGCTTGTTGCCAGTAGCAACTAACAAATAAATCTTCAATCCGCACACTCAAACTAAATAAAGATTCTACACAATATGCAAATTAAGGTGCATGTTCAAAGCATTTAAAATACATTGTGGTTGCCATGATTCTGTCACATCTATGATATTATAATTATGAAAATACACAAACGCGCAAAACTTTCAGATGGTAATTAGCATAATATTTGAAATCACGAATGTTTCCATATTTAGGCTAGGACTTGTTATGTCAAATGAAAGCACGTTTAATTCCTTAGTCGAATTTGAGATGAATACTACGGCATCCCATTTAGAAAAATCGACTTATCACAATTTTAAATTTTGATTTTTAGTTAGTAAAAATGAAATAGCCGACTATGTTAATACATATTCAGTTTGCGAGACTCTCTGCCCGCTCTTTTAGTTTAGATATGATTTTTTTCGAAAGGCATGCAATCGTAATTCTTTAAATAAAACTTGAAATATTTCGAAAACTAACAGAAAAAATTTAAAAAAAAAACATTGATGACAGCGTTGTTTAGAATTGAAAAACACATCTTAATATCATTTCAAAAGTATATCATTCCATTTAGAAAAATGTATTTTTTTGTTATATCTGTTTTGTGTAGCACCCAGTAGAGTTGAAAATAATTGTTGTGCGCCTCTCAATTCTACACAACTTTTATTAACATAGTTTTTTTAAATTTACAATATTTCTAAAGAAAACAGAGGTTCGAATTTAACTTGGGACACCCGGTATATTGATTTTACAAAAAAATGTTCAAATTAAAAAGTATACATCAAAATTGTTGTTCTTGTGATATTTAGGAACAAATTCATTTTTTAATATTACAGGGTGTTTACGGTCTTCGGTTTATCCTTCTAAGGGACAATAGTGTACATCAAAAGAAGTTGATAACCTAAAAATTATCTTATTAAAAGTCATCTCATTGTTGGGATAATAATTCTTTTAATATTAATAATTTAAAAAAATAATTTACGATTCAGTGCATATCCCTTTAGGGGACGATTGTTTAGGACGATTTTTATTTTTATTTATTAATTTAGGAAGATTAAGAATATTATTATCTCGTCACTATTTTACATTACAAAATTTCATAAAATATACTTTCTGTTTTAACTCCACAGTGTGAAGTACTAGGTTTGAATTGCCTCCGCTAGGTGTGTAAATGTACATTTCTGCTCAAAATGTATTCATAAACAGTTATTACTAGTTTAGGTGTGAGTTGTATGCATTTGCGCGTTGAAATCGAACGTTCAGGGCACGCCCGTGAAAGGACTTCAAAACAGGAAATTACCGCTATCAGATGCGCGGGTGGCGGGGGTGGCAGGGGGTGTATACAGCCAGCGCAACTACGTTCGCATAATGGCTTTGTTCGGCGCCACGGTCGAAATGCAAAATTCACAACGATAGCCCGGGCGCGGCAGCCCGGAGGGAGGCCGCCTCTGCACTGCCACCCACAAATCGTCAGGATTAATTAATATTCATTTAGAGTAAAGGCTTCTCTCGCCTATCCTATCTGGGGCCATCCGGCGCTGCGTAACGAACTAGCCCGCCGAGCGAGCTTTTCAGCGGTTTCGGCTTAACGATTTAATGTCAAACTATAACGTTTTACATTTTAATCTAGCGTTATTTATCAGCAGTCAGCAATCACAACGCATGGGAAAGCAACCCCACACTAATCCACCGCCCGTTGCCCAATCAATGTGCATGTGCACTAATTATCGGTTATCGGATAACCTGGACTTGGAGCTGAACCTAGATATGCGGATTTGTTGTCAATTGGAAAACAAGAGCTTAACACAACACGTGTGCCAATTAATAATTAATTATAACGTTTGTAACGCAACAGCTACAGTTGTGACATGTGCGACCAGAATATCCGACTACAGGTTCATTAATCCACACCTGTAAAACATCAATTTATTAATCGAACAAACATCAAACATTTAATGATAATATTCAAGATTTTACTCTCTGGTCTCTAACAACTTGAAAATCTGAACTTTTCCATCCTGTTGCATATTAATAGGCTCAATGTACTTCATCTTCTTGATATCACGCATATATTACTCCCTCTGGGGCAATTCCTGGGGTTGATTGACGCCGTTCACGATGACCGTAAATTGCCTCGTTTCAGGATCTACGCATTTCGCATTAATTACACTTTACATTTATAATCATTTGTAATAGTGTTTTACGATTGCTATGTGGGTTACTGAAAGTTTCAAGGCCACATTTTTTCAGTGTCCTTGTTGAACGTTTGACCTTTTACCGACACTACCGAATTGGGATCCTCGGTAAACTTGTACTCGTAGCTGTCGCAATGCTCCAGGAGGATGTCGTACCACTTGGACGCATGTTCGCCCACGTAGCTAATTCACTCCAGCATTGATTGCCAAGCCAACTAGTCTTGTCATTCATTGTCATTGCCATCTGTGGAATTCAAATCAAGTCCACTGAGGATTGCGCTGATTTGTTTTAACCAGTATTACGTTTACCTCCCAATATTAACTCCAAAATTGACAAATTTAATTTATGAAGTTTTAAATTCGTTTATACTTGTTGAATAGTTTCACTCCTTGAGCATTATTAGAATTTTTAGGACACGCCAAGAAGATGGCGTAAATAACCAACTTTTTTTACCTTTATTTTTTTCCTACATATTCAATTTTTAACTTGTGACTAAAACAAAAAGGCGATAAAAATGTGCGCACATAAAAGTTGCGAAAATGCGAGGTGAATAAACACTCTTTGTTATCAGAGTAATTTATTGTGTTTGATTGTTTTCCCTTTGCACAGGTAAAAGCGCACAGCTACGAAATTCAAGCACAATTGCAGGTATTTTATTATTTCTAATGCAAACACGTATATATTTCGCGTATAGGTAGTACTGGAAGTATTGTGCGCAATGATGAAAATGTGGGTAAAAATGTATTAAATTTGAGTGTAGCAACAAACATAGGAATTCATGGATTTTAGAATATACCGTATGGATTTACAGAAATGCATGGCCTCTGTGTGTCCACTGTAGGCATCCAACATTGCATGAACATGCAAAATCTCAAATGGTTCAAGTCATAAAATCTTTAAATTATTATAAATATGCTAGAGTATCTAATAAGGGTTTTGCCTGTAGTAATAGCAGGGAAATCCATACGGTATAATAAAAATCCGCATTATTTTGTAAGAAATTGAAATAGAAATAGAATACACACTCCCATTTGTACCGGATTTTCAGTCACGGAACTTAGCTCAACAGTTCGCTCAAACATTCGCTCCGAATTTTATTTGTTTTTGTAATCTGAATATTAAAAAAAATGTTTTTATCAATAAAATTATGAATCGTATAATGAATGTAATAGATGAGCAAGGAATCATCGTCTAGCCCGATTCATAAACGTTTCATTTTTTTCAAAACGCGCAAAATTATGAGTTTTGAGTTTCCATGCAGTCACAATGTGTAAAATAAAGCTGATCAAAGATAAGTGTTCAGCCCTCTGTTATTTTAGTAATTAATTGCAGGTGCAGCCATCAGTCAGTCGAAAACCATGAAACATGATATGCAATCACAAAAATTAAATTAGCAATTAAATAATGCTTAAATTTGCATTCGCTAGTGGAGGATAATTAACAAGCAACAACATAACACTGCATCTGTGCGCTGCGCCTTCATCGACATTAATTAATGCTTCTACCGCAGCTGGATGTATAATTACAATCATCATTACGCCTAGAGTGTGGGGAAACAATGATGTGTTTTAAAACGGAATTTATTCATTAAGTCCGGTGGCACAAGTCATATTTCGAGGGGAAATGAATTAATACACATGCATATACACTAAACACTTGATATGTCACTTTAATAACGATTAATAACGATTGATAACGGTGATTAGTGAGAAATGATTAGTGATTAGCGATTAGTGATACGAAGTCAATGGAGAATGGAGAGAACTACGAATATGATGTAACAAACAACTTCACAACTTCATAACTTCACATGACAGGGATTTGAATCAAGAGATAATAGTGTTTTCCCGTTTATAATTCTTGAGTATTTGTTATCGTTATCATTATCACTAAGAATATGATTATGGTATATCAGCTATTAATCAATGGCTTACACTCAAATGACTTATTATATTTATATTAACTAGAAATAAATATTTAAATTCAGCTAACGGGAAGGTATTATTAGTTTACTTAGTTAATTAATTAGTTTACGTTAATCAATAAAATTCGCACGTAAATGATACGTGGCGCAAGTACATATCGTTCGTGACGGCAAATTATCTAACTCAATACTTATGTACAAATTATCCGGCATAAATGTGTCGAATTGAGCTGTGCGTGAGAGCTGAGCGCTGAGAGATCAAACAATTCTTCGCTAATCATCATAATCAAACTGGCTATAAATGGGAACATGGAACATATGGCAGTATGCTTGAGTATTATCGTATTATCGTGTAAATTTATGAATCTTCCTCGCTGTCATAGTGCACAACGGCTTCGTAGGCGATGGTGAATCCTTTGGAACCATGCGAATCATCACTCTTGAATCTGATCAGGAGTGTTTCCTGAACTGAGATGATGTCTGCTGGTTTCTAAAATACAAAAATGCAAAAACAAGGTTAAAACTGTTCAAATGTTTTAAGCAATATAAATGGAGCATGGAACTTACATTTCTTCCACAGAACCTTCCTGAGGACATTCCACTTGCATCAGGGCCATTGAAAACCTCGACGTAGTCATACCCACAATGCTCTTCATTCTCCAACTCGAACGTTACAAACATAATGTAGACATTGTAATTTGGGGGTGCTTCAATAGTCCAGTCGCAATCAGTCTGGTCATCGTATTCAGCACTCCCGAACTTCGAATGTGAGTAGAAGTGTTTCCTCTCTGTAGTGGCTGTGAGGTGACCTCCACAGACAGTAGAATGCGTTGCGAGGAACCCACCTCTCTGAACGCTTTGATCTGATTTGAAAACCATATACATTTGGTTGCCAGTAGCTACTATGGGTCTTGGTACTTTCGATCCGCAGAACCTTCCCAGAGTATAGGCGTCCGGGGAGTCACCATCGTAGAAGACAATGTGATCATAGGAGCATTCCTGATGCGGTTCCATTTCGAACTTGGTGAAGTGAATCTTAATTCGATGGCCTGGAGTAGTACTGAACTTCCATACGCAGTCTTTACGTGCCGGATAGTAATCTGGATAGTTCGGGGAGGTGATGTTACCGAATGGTTCGGTTACCTCATACTTGCAACCGCCTTCCTTGCAACCTTTCTTGTTTTCATGTAGAACGAACCCATTATGACATGCGCATTGATAAGACCCTAATGTATTGATGCATTCATGTTGGCAACCACCATTATTAATAGCACATTCGTCCATATCTAAAAGAAAATTATTTAAGTAGACTAAAAGGTTTTACGGTTGAGATTGTTTGTTCTGGAAATTTACCAGCTGAGAATACAGCGGCAAACCCGCGCTTTTGAACACTGGAATCACTGTTGAAGATAATCCTGAGAGTATTGCTCTCTGATGTAATAAGTGGAGGACGGGTAGGCCCACAGAAAGGTCCGTGATTGCGATTTTTACTCAGAACATCGACACGATCGTAATCACACTGCTGAACTGGCAATTCGTTTCCCTCAAGGTCAAACGAAGTGAAGTTCAACGTTATGCGATACTGAGGTGGTGCCACCACCTCCCAGGTGCAGGTTTTGTTAGCTGGGTACAGATCCGGAAAAGAAGGTGAGGTGATGGTACCATTTACCACTTGATACACTCCTCCACAGGCATCTGAAAGAGATCAAGTTTTAAGATCATCTTCAACAACATGTTAGTACATACCTTCACAATTCTGTCCATCTGAATGCAACTCATAGCCAATCCTACAAGCACAAACATACGACCCTAAAGTGTTAACACACTCTTGGGCACATCCATGATCAGTCCCGCTACACTCATCGTATTCCTTGATGAACGTCGCTGAGAATCCGGCTTTCTGTACAGAGCCATCCGAAACAAACTTCACAAGCAGATGGTTACTGGTGGACCTTATATCTGGAGGTATTTTGTTCCCGCAAAACACACCAATAACAGGACTGTCCATTGTAAGACCATCGCGTACCTCCACGTAGTCGTAGACGCAGTTATCGTGGTTTTCGATTTCGAAGCTTTGAAACTTCATGGCCACCTGATAGTTTTCAGGAACTGTTAGCTTCCACACGCATTCCTTATTAGGTTGGTAGTCCTCCGGATAATTAGGGGATTCCAAATGGCCCCCGGATTCTAAATCTAGTTCACCTCTACATACAGCTGGAATAGATCCAAATATTGATTTTTGGAACATTTGAACACAAAGAACAAATATTTTTGTTCGAATACCTTCATAGTGTGCAGCAAACCCTCGTTGTGTTGTTGGATCCTTTGCCACGTATGTGACCAACATTCTGCTTCCAGTTGAAATAATGGGGTCATTAATCTTCCCAGACCCGCAATATTTTCCTAAAATTGGTGATTTGTGCCAGTAACCATCCCGTATCTCAATGTAATCCTCTGAACAGTTGGTTGATTTAGGAATGTCTAAATCAGTAATGTTCAGGACAATCCTTTCTCCGTGAGTGGCCGTGATTCGCCACTCGCATTTCTCCTCGTGGAAGCTGAGCATGTTGTTGAAGTTCGGTGAGTTGAAGTGAGCTGCATTTGCTTGGAACGTCTGACCACACTCTGGAAACGGAAACGCAAAGATTGTTATAATCTGCGATATTGATCCTGGAAATGTGAGAATCTTACTTGGACATTTGTAGAGTAAGTTGGTCTGATCGATATCACCCTGAGAAAGACGTAATCGCTGGCCGATCTCGGGCCGCTTCCGGCCGGGCACATCAATCGGCTGGATGGTGTCCAAATAGGTCCCCTTCGAGAATGTGTTCCGCGCGTAGTGCATGATCGAATCGTAATCGTACGTCAGCCCCAGTGAGTTGACCTCGTCCGCATTGAGCTTATTAAAATTATACTCCTGCCCTGCAAACTCATCAAAAAGCAATCAGCGTCAGCAATACCAGAAAGACTACGTGCCTAAATCAACACCACCCAGGATTAACTCCACTTCAATGTTCTATGCCTCTTCTTTGCCTCTTTGCGTCTTTATACTCACCATTCATAATGTGCGTACGAATGATATTCACGTGCTTGTCTCGATCGGGACGCGTGTGCTCATGCCAGAACCCAACCACGTGTCCAAGCTCATGAACTACTATACCGAATTTATCGCAGTTCTTCCCAATGCTAATCGCTTGGGGACCGTTTCCCCTTTTGCCCACAAAGGAGCAACAACCGCACGGACGTTCGGTGAACATGATAAAGTTAGGGTGGTCGTCAGGTGATCGCTCCACGAACTTCACACAGGTAGAGTTCTCCCAGTGGCGCATTGCTTGCTTGAAGAGTGCTTTGTGTGCCCCACTGAAGTTCGCATCAATTTCATACGGGATTACCCCATAATCCCAGACGCGTTCTTTGCGTGCGGTTGCCGCTCTAGTCGTGCGGCGATGAGGTGCGTACTTCTTGGGCTTCAGATCAAACTTGGGTTCGAACTCATGAATAGGTCTTGGGTCTTCGTTCAGCATGGGATCATCAGCGGTTTCCGAACTGGAACTAGATCCAGATCCACGCCGTCGTTTTTTGTGCTTTCTACGACGTCGTCTTAATGTGCCTTGAGAGTTTTGCGAGGTACCAGGTGTAGGTTTGATATCTTCAGTGGCATATTGGAAGAGGATCCTTCCACTGGTATTCTGGGTAAGTTCCCCAGCACCTGGCGAGGATTTCTTGAGAATGTCCTTTTTCGCTTTGGGATCCCCATTGGAAGTAGAGGTGACCAGAAGTGAGGGATCATTGTAGCTGGACTCCAGGGACCCTGGATGACCCTGGTGGGCAATTTTAGTTTTCCGTCGCACCAAGTCAGAAAGACCTTCCTCTTCAATCTGTAGGCCATCAAGGACGTCCTGCTTATAGGAATCGACTTGCTTCTGCGTGTCTAGGGACTTTGGCAGATCTGGTATAGCAATGTCTCCCATGAAGCCGCCTGGAAGAAATTTCAAGCGGTTAGTGCAGCCTTGGTAAGATCCTCCTAAGTGTATCATTTGATATCCATTCGGATGTCTACAGAACTGTGCATTCTGAAGTGGGCACTTTGTTAAGCCCCCTCGGCTTCACACCCTTCAGGCCGTCAGCATCGTCATCGTCATCATCTGATTCTAATCAATAAACGGCTTTTGTTCTTTCGCAGCGCGGCTGAGAGCGACCGCTAATGAGGCCAGAATCATGACAGTAGAGAAATGAAAAGTGCTGCATTGTGAATGTTGGATATTTCGATATTTCGATAATTTCGTCAAGCATGACCGTCCTTGATCTGCGCACAGCCAGCGGGGCACCGTCGGCGTCATGCTGCGGCCCGCTGATAGCGCAGACCGATAAGCTTTGAAGCAATGGAAACGCTTGGAAACATTGAAACGCGAGAGTGCGCGCGGCCATCCCCTGGCCAGTGGCTATCAGCGTTTCGCTTGTTATTGAATGCGCTGCGCTGTTATCGCGCCAGACTTTACACACACGCCACAGTAGCGCAGCCAGCGGTAGCGTCCCGATAAAGTTACGATGGGCGATTGCGCGCGTCAACTTGTCTACTAGAGCGATTCCAAAATGCATAGTTATCACGACGACGGCGACGCTTTGTCCCTTGGCGTTTCCATGCCTGCCTCGGCCCGCTTCATGAATGATCGGACCAATTAATTCTCATTCGCACCCGCCATCGGGGACCACGCTGATGATGATGATGATGATGACGATGCGTGACATCTGCGCGACGCTCATTGTCTATCGCTTTGGCTTAACTCTTAACTTGATCCAGCTGTTACTAGATTTGTTTACTACACCAAGCGCCGCTTTTGCATTTAAGTGACGTCCGAGTCAATAATTCTCCGAAATCATTAACTCGACTCCGGGCTTGCCGCTGGCGTAATTAAGCTTGCAACGCTTTCAATTTCAGCTGACACATTTTGATCTTCAACGATTTCCTACCATCCATTGTCACAGCGAGAGCGACATTTATTTTGTCATAAAAATCAACATTACATTTTCATCAAATCCCGCCCTCTTCACCTTAAGATGTTCCAGAGGGCAATTGGCAATGAATCAATCAATCACCCCTCTCGAAAGCCCTTGCGACGTTTTATAGACATTAATCTGTCGCGCCGGCGGCGGCTCAGGCTGCCAAATTCGTTTAAAATTAGATTCGATGCCGACGAAATGGAAACGTCAAGCGGCGTCGAGTGTAATCGACAAATTGAAAATTCCACCGCTACATGAAAATTCGGCTTGGGCCTCAATTACAGCACTCTTCGGGAAATAAAAAAATCTCGTCTGAATCTTGTGCCTGACTGAAATTGCCATTCTCTGAAGCATTGCATATAAGCAAGATTAATTCGTAAACTTTAAATGAATCGCTTTGTGCTGCTGTGAGGACGTTTCGATTCGCGGGGGCATTGTGATCGTCTTCGCGTCCTCCCCCCGGTCCCCGGTGGCGTTGCTGTAGTAACAAACTCGTTGCGACACTCGATAAGTCATTCGAGCATGGATGCCATGAGCGCCCGTCTTTGTGCGCCACCCGCACACCATCGTCGTGTGTTTAATTAAAGTCCTCTTTGTATCACACAGCGTCATAGCGATGGAATATGTCACGATTTATCTAAGCTTCGCAGTACGCAACCCGCAACTACTTCAAGGCTGATGAAAGCTTTCAAAATCAGTCCTGTTCTAAATACGATACGATGCAATATTTGTTATTCATTACGAAATTAATCAAAACTTAGATAACACACTTTCAATGTTAAAAAGAAGTTGACTAACTTATCGACTGAGTCCTTACCAGCTTTGCATGGATCCAGATCAAGATCATTGCTACTTTTCGGCGGAAAACTCATATGTAGAAGTTCGTCAATGGTGAATTTGAATTTCGGTAGGTCGTCCTCGTCAATGCTGGCGACCCCTGCGGCCGCGGCCAGCAGGAGGGTGGCGGCGAGGAAGACGCGCCGCATTTTCCACGCGGTTCGCACACGTGCACGCTGTGCCGAATTTTGCCGCCGCCGAGTGCACGAGGGCACATTACACAAGCATTTTGCAAATCACCGCACACCCAAGCAGGACAATGCACATGCACACGCGCGCGAAACTAGAGAATGCCAACTAGAACTCTAGAGAATTATTGATGTTTTGTTGTGTGTTGTTATTGTTGATGCCACTGATGCTGTTGACACTGCGAGCGTTGATAATCGAGCACATTGCACTACATCACCAATCACAAGTCACAATCTTCGCAGAGTTTACACCACTGTTGAAGTTAGCGCTAAGGCCGCCAAGTTACCAAAACTTTTAGTGCACTGCACTTAAACCGAAAGCTCCTCAATATTAACTTGCTTCCAGCAAGGCATCCAATTAAAGTTTTTGGCTTCGGGTGTTTGTCGACAAGTTACATTTTTAGTTGTTGTTGTTCTTTTTTTGTTTTTTGTTTCTTTCAAGAAGCGCGTGTGATGGTTGCGAGTGCGTGATGCTTTTGGCTGCTGCTCGTCATGGAGACACACTGAAGCGGCAGCGGCGGCAAAACACGCTCGCAGGCTGGCGGCCAGAGCCTGCTGGCACTGGGATGTGCGAGATGTGCGCGTATCACCGACTGCAGCATCCGCGCGCTCCGCGCTTATCGTGGCGGTGTCCACTCCGCGCGGCCCGCGCCCCCCCGCGATTTGAATATGCATAGAAAGTGCGCGCGGGGCACACACATGCGACAACCGCACCCGCAATCCTCTCACAGCGGCGTTTGTTGCGCCTATTTCGGCACTAATGCTCATCACTCATCAGCACTCCACCCAGTCCACCCACCCATATAAATTCAGAACATAAATTGAACTATTTTAATTTTTTAAACTTTTTAATCCTACTCTGTGCTTTACTGTGGTCGAAAACTGAAATCGTTTTGGTTAAAAAACAGAAATTATTTTAAGCAGCACAGAGAACATGGTAAAAAAGAACTCTTAAGGCTGGGATACGGAATTACGTGTTTGTTTCTTTTTGTAACATATTTTAATTAAGATATACTAGGCGAAAAAAATTGGTAAATTATTCTTTATAATGTCTCATTCTCAACTTTGTTGCCAATTATTATTTTCTTTTCATTTGAAGTGTAATTGAAAGATTATTTAATTTGTTATAACTATTATAATTGAAGTTTTTGATTCATTGGCAAAATCGAAGTTTAAAATTCAATTCCTCCCACGATATTGTTAGTAGATCAAAAATTTCAATTGGAATAAATACCAAATTAAATAATCTTTCAATTACACATTAATTTAAAACAAGAGAATAATTAGAGACAAAGAAACTATATTCCTCTGTATCTAGCCATGAAGAACAATTTACCTACTTTTTTTTCGCTCTAAATGTACTTCTTTTAATAATAATAATAATAATAGCAGTATTTCCTAACAAACCAGCAGTAATACCTATTACATGTTAAGAAAGGAAGTTTACATATATACAGTAAAAGTATTATATTATTAAAGTATAATAATGCCATATATAAAACCTCCAGAGGAATTCCGCCATTAAAGGATATCCTTGTATAGGCATGTAGTTTTTAAACATTATTAACAAATGTTCAATTGTTGGTGACGAACGAAATAAGGAAGAATCACTTAATTTTACATTTTTTTAAATGGTGGCGGTGATTTTTTATGCTTTCCTAATTTCAGAAATATTTAATTCTCTTTTTTTTAACGGCTCTTTCGAGTTCGTAAAAAATATTCATTATTGAATTATTCTGTACTCTGTTTCTGATGCCTGAATCTCGATTATGAAAAACTCTAAGAGTACATTTTTTTTGAGTTTACTCTTCTTTCAAAAATTAAATAATTTCACCATCTGGTTTCTTAAATAATTAACAATAATTTTTTTTTGCGCGCTGGGAACAGAAGGAGATCACCAACAATCGTTACCATTGCTACTATTGTTGGTTACTATAGTTATCAAGAAATGGAACGAGAAATTGTTGGAGAAAATTTCAAAAGTTACGGTCCGGGACAAAATTCCTTCCTATCCAGCAGAATTTATAAACATTATTAACATAATATTTAGACCATGTACTCAATTTCTTTCAAATATTCCACTCGTTATGTAAAACAAAGTTATGTTTAATTTAAAGCTTCCGCAGATATCATCAGAACTGAAACTTTTTACTCTGATTCTTCCTTATTCCTTATTCCTTATTCCGTTAAAATAAATGTAATCGTTTGAATATTTTAGACTATACGAAAAGCTGTTACAGACGTTTTACATAACTAAACAACCGCCTTAAAATTATCGATAAATCAATTGTTCAATGTCACGGTTAAACACTACATAATTACCAGTATTTGAAGAACCAGATAACATTAATAACTGTAAAATATTGACAATAAACTTGGGAATGTTTAGTTTCTCTAATCTTTATTTGTTTGCAATCCTTGAAAAATAATTGTACGCAAATACAACTCAATGCCAATGTATCATTCAATCCACAACATAAACATAAAGTAAAACATAAAATGGCTTAAATCTTTGCGAGAAATATGTCACCCCTAAATTGAGACAAATGCGCAATTATTTACATTTGCAAAAAAAGAGGCGAGCAATCCAGGTATATTACGAACAAAAATAAAAGCTGGGAACGACTGCAAGCCTGGAGGGCAAAACGTAACGAATGCTGAGCGAATGTTACGCCGCTGCCTCACGTGTTGGTGTAGGAAATGTTGTTTGTTTGGCGGTTCATCGCAATTCATTCGCGACAATAGGTGTGTAAGCCGGATGGACCGAAAAGCCACGCACCGAGCGAACCGAGAGCCCCGAGTCCGAGAACGGATTTATTCGCGGCACCCGCACGACACCCACCCCCACCCCCGGAGCGCAACGTATCGTGTTGTGCTCTGGTTGCCGGGTGATAATTACCGCACGGTCGTTAAAGTGTAATAACGCTGATGGTGGATGCTGGATGCTATGCATGCTGAATGTTGGATGTTGCGATGAGTGGATACGCGCGCCAACAGGGCACGTTCTGAAACAGGCGGCGGGCGTGAAAACTGACTGCCTGCGTTTGTAGCCAAAGGGGGAGGTGAGAGGTGGCGGCGGTGGCGGCGGTGATGGCGGCCAGCTTAGCCTCGCACCGCTAGCCACCGCAATTACCCTTCATAACTGCCAACTGGTACCTACAACTTTACAGGGATGGATTTTAACAAATCCATCACACATTATTACGGAAAACATGAACATCGTAAATTACATATCTCCCTGTATCTAATAGTTAGGTAAGTACATATGATTAAGTTATCTTGAAATGATTTATAGCAAAAACAAAGAATTTTGTTTCATTGCATATTTCTATTTCACAATTATGCAACAGCAACCAGACTCGTATTTCAATCAATTATTCCTTGAAATAATAACACGTAAGGTCTGGGAAGAAAAACTCATTACTTGTCCTTGCTGATTAAGTTACTGAAATGAAGCAATATTTTGCATCTGTCTCTGTTAATACTATAATGCTTGATTAATTACTTCAAAATTTAAAGCACTTCTTCCTTGAAACGCTTGAACTAAGCCAAACACAATTCCATAAGTTCCAACGATCCAAGTTTGTACACCCTTGTTTTATTCAGATATTTGAAGGATTATACTGAATTATACTATTTCGTCTTAACTTACATTATTGGTATTTGATTGTTTTATGAATTTAAGTTTTACAACTAATTTCCAACTTTCCAAACAAAATGATTCATTATTCCAGAGTCTACATTTTATTGCTCTTTTATAACCGTTGATAAACCGCTATTATGAGTAATAGCGTTCCAACTGATAATGCACCGCATTTCTAATTGACTTTACACCGTTTGCACCTTGATTCAATGTCAGGTGTTTTCGTGTTTTGACTCTGTAAAGTGACGTTTTCGCAAAAATTCATTCAATTCAAGTTTGCACACAAAACTGAAAATATCCAATTGTGTAACCATTTAGATTAGCTACATGATGTAAGCATCTGGATTATATAGAGAACTATCGCATCAGATGATCTCATCCTCAACACACACAATGAAATCAACCGAAAACATTTCCTTATCAATCTCCCAGCTTCTAAGCCTATTCGCTGATAAGAACTGCCTATATAAACGCTGGCTACGGCTACGCACAAATTCAATGGTAAATTTGTCGATTATTGCTTGCAACAATTACTATTGTATTTTTTGTTGTAAACTAATCTGGTGAAAATGTCCTTCGAGAGCGAGTGCCTCAACGCTCACAACGAATTTCGTGCTCAACATGGCGTCCCACCCCTAATCTTCAGTGAAAAGTTGTCGTTCGATGCTAAACGTTTCGCACAGCAGTTGCTTAAAGAAGGAAAGCTAAGAAGCAGCGATAATCAGCAGCTTGGTGAGAATATTTATTGCGTATCGTCGTCGAATCCAAATCATACTATCAATGGTGACGTGGCTGTGAAGCATTGGTACCAGAAGGAAGCTGAACATGACTATTCCCGAGAGCCAATTGATACAACGCTTCCCACTGGAAATTTCACCCAAGTGGTGTGGAAGGAGAGTCGAGAGTTAGCTATTGGGGTTGCAAGTCAAGGAGGTAAGACCATCGTGGTGACCAGGTACGCACCTGCTGGGAATGTAAGAGGAAGGTTCTGCGAGAATGTCTTAGCACCGGTGTCACGAGCAGGGTCACCACAAGTAGTTTGTACCAAAGCTCCTTCCAAACCATCATCTTGTTTTTTGCCTCCTCCGACTTCTACCCCACATTCAGCATCTTTGCAAAGTGGAGATTTCAACCAGGACTGCTTGAATCAACACAACATGTACAGAGCCAAGCATGGTGTTCCTCGGTTAGAGTTGGATGCTGCCCTCTGCAGGTACAGTCAGGAGTGGGCCGATAAACTCGCACAACTTGGGAAAATGCAGCACAGGACTCAGGACACCTACGGGGAGAACATTTACTCTGCATGGTCCTCGGCTCCTAACTACAGCATTGATGGTGGAAAAGCTGTTGATGCCTGGTATGATGAGATCAAGTTCTACACCTTTGGACGGGAGCCAAGCGATTTAAAGGCGGGACATTTTACGCAGGTGGTTTGGAGGACCAGCGAAAAGTTGGGGGTGGGCATTTCCAAGAAGGACGGTCATATCTACGTTGTCTGCAATTATTCTCCGCCTGGAAACTATGTGGGAGACTACACTGCAAATGTACCTGCACCACTTCCAGGTGGGTGTTCCCAGGCACCTCAAAAACCATTAACATGTTCGTTACCTCCTTCTGTGACAAACATCCCTACCTCTAACCATGCAGCATCGAGTGGTGGCTTCAATCAAAACTGCCTGGATCAACACAACATGTACAGAGCCAAGCATGGCGTTCCTCGGCTAGTGTTGGATGCTGCCCTCTGCAGATATAGCCAGGAGTGGGCCGATAAACTCGCACAACTTGGGAAAATGCAGCACAGGACTCAGGACACCTATGGAGAGAATATTTACTCTGCATGGTCCTCGGATCCTAACTACAGCGTAGGAGGTGGAAAAGCTGTTGATGCCTGGTATGATGAGATTAAGTTCTACACCTTTGGACTGGAGCCTAGCGATTTAAAGGCGGGACATTTTACGCAGGTGGTTTGGAGGACCAGCGAAAAGTTGGGGGTAGGCATTTCCAAGAAGAACGGTCATATCTACGTTGTCTGCAATTATTCTCCGCCTGGCAACTATGTTGGAGACTACACTCCTAATGTGCCTGCACCTTTATAATTGTGGAAGCTACATTACAATACTCCATATCCATACATATTTAAAAATGTTTGATTCTTACCATTTTTACAACTTTTGTGTTAAGTTTGTGTATATGGCGTGATCTGTAAGGAGCGAGAACAACTTAAAAATTAAATATTTCTTTTAAAATGTTAACATAGCTTTGATAACTATATTGTAATGACATAAATTATTCTAATACATTTATAAAAATAGCACATTCTTTTTAGCAATTATATTTCTTTTATTTGTAGCAAAATTCGAATAACAGCATGATTTTTGATAATCGAAAATTGCCTCGAACTAAACCGGAAAAATGGACGCCGGGGAAGACTATTATCATTCTATTATGTATTATGCATATTTCCTGAACGCGTGCCTCAAGTTTTTTTTAGCTATGCGCAGAGCTAAAGAGGCGCTCGTTAATTTGCGCTCCATTTCCATCCCCTCAGGGGGCGGCAAGTGCCCTAATTATGCTATTAAAGTTAAGCAATTTTTCAAAATGTTTGAAAACACGCGGTGTAAAATCGTGCATATTTCCTGAACGCGTGCCTCAATTTTAAGTTTTTTTAGCTGTGCGCAGAGCCAA
>JARJDQ010022428.1:0-10422 GCA_030264215.1 Geostiba sp. GC000077
AAAAAATTTAAATGCGACACACAAAGACCATAGGCAACCCATGAATATATTGATCTAACTTGGCGAGAAACGACTGACTAAATAAATAAATATGTAATTCAATACGATTGTACATTTTGCAACATAATAATCATTCATCACTCACAAAGGATTGGTTTCGTTTGTTATAAAAATGGACAAAAAATCTTCAGGTTAAAATAGACACATCATAAATAGTTTATATACCGAGTGGTTCTTTATAACACTTGTTATGTAATAGCTAAACTAACGACCGTATGAGCGTACGTCGTATTCCGGCGTTATATGCAAATGTTTCGAGGTTACGCCGTACGGTTGTTAATTGTTTTAAAGTATTACATAACGATTGTAGAACTATTCGGGACATTAGCACTATTAATTTAAGAATTTATTTATTGTATTTATTTAATTCATAATAAAGATTACTCGCCTGTTTCAAATTCTATACAAGTAATATGCCAAATCTTCTTATCACATTATAATCAGTTTATTTTACAGATCAAATTATTTCAGCTATAATATTTTAAATATTCGCTTTCATTAAATACTTTATAAATATGTATGCAGGGTGTGAACTGTCTGGTGTCTATCCTTCTAGGGGATAATAGTATACATCCAAAGAAGTCGATAACCTAAAAATTATCTTAGTAAAAGTCGTCTTATTGGTGAGATATAATTTAAAAATTTTTATTTCTTAATTTTGAAAGATTTAGAATATTCCTATTATCTCGCCAATGAGAAGACTTTTTTCTAAATTTTGGTTTAAATACTTATTTCGTTTGAGGTGTACTATCGTCCCCTAAAAGGATATACACCAAATCATAAATTATTAGTTAAATGATAAAAATACAAAATTATTATTATGATACCACTGTTACTAAGATAATTTTTGTATTTTCGACTTTTTTTCAAGTATACTATATCATCCCCTAGAAGGATAAACTCAAGACCGTAAACACCCTGTATTGTTGGTGAAAATTAAAAATACCTATCCATTATATATACACTATGGCGTATGCAACTAAACTCACCCTCCGACATATAATGATCGATTGGAATACCGGAAATAGATAAATTTTACAGAAGCATGGTGCCTAATAATTTGTACATGCATATTTTATACACTCTGTTCTGGTTTTTACAAAAGTACCCCATTGCTACAGCTATAGCCTATAGCTACAATTTACGACGCTCATTTTTGACGCCGGAGGTGGGTATATGAAGAGGGAACACCGTGCGTGCTGGGCCGAGGGACTCTGCATGGCGAGGGCAAGCGGGTCACTTTGGGAGGGTCGAGTATGTTAACACTCGACATGAATATGCTTCTTAAAAATATACTATACAGAGCGATTAAAAATGATTAAATTTAAAATGTCAAAATTTGAATTTCGCGCGTTTCTATTTAGTTCCGAAGTCGTAAAGCGAAATCCGAACTGTCAAAATACACAACCGTACTGCTTAAATCATTTACGATTGCCCTGTAGCATAATAGATATTTATGGTAAGCGACCCAAATATTTATATATCGCTGCGTAACCAAAACCGAAGGCCACGGAGTGAGCCGAATGCGAACTTAGTGAACGCCCGACTTCGTTGCGGCTCTCACCGTTCTTTTATGCAAAGTTTCTACTGTTTATAGACTAAAGGTTAGGGTTACATAGTTACATTATAAAAACTTGGTGGGAGGAGTTGATCTTTAATATGGACCACGTGACTATAAAGTTGGTTGATTACAACAAACATATAAAAAATTCGAAAATTACTTTACAAGAAGACATTAAAAGAGCTTCAACACAAAGCTAGTTTGGTTGCAGGAGAACCATCTCTCGAAAAAGAAGGAAGCACAATGGGCTCAAGTGGTCTAAGTGAAAGTGCGGCAAACCTCCTGGGCCTTGGGGGTTTGCATCCTGAGCCCTGGGGGTTTGCACCCTGACTTTTCAACGGATTGCTTGGATGTTGTTGTTATGAAAGTGCCGAACGATTTAACTCGCCTCATGTTTTCAATTTGTCTGTTGCTCAAAACAAGGCAAATTAAATTGTAAGGATGAGACTAACAATGCTAATATACAAGACTATATAAGTCGATCTAACGTAACGTCACGAGCCTTTTAGGTTGGAGTTTTGGAGGGACAACAAACCACCTCGTCGTTTGTGCGACTGAAAATCGGTTCTAATGTTCAACATTCTAATTTAGTGTGCATGTGATTAAAAAATCTGAAATTTTACCAAGTCATGTAATAGTGTGGTACTTTGAAGCGCGTGTTAGTTTTTGCCTAACTAAGCTAGTTGCAGAATAAGAAAATCTTAAAAATGATGTAAATTTAAGGTTACAGGGTGTCCCATTAGTCGCGTAATTCCTCTGGAGGTTTTATAGATGGCCTTGAAAGAAGTATGAAGCGAAAGACGCGCGAAAGCCCGACCGCCAACGGGACTCTCCCAACACTAATGGAGGAGACTATTATGAAGCTAAGCAGATTCTGCAGGAGCGAGAAGGGAAGGACAATTAACACCGTGGTAAAGGATATGGCTGCTACACTCAAGCGACTCGCTGAGGAAGGGATGGAGGGGGTCTGTCAGATGGCGGACACCCAAGCAGAGGAAATAAGGATTCTGAGAATGAGATGCGAGGAGACTGAAGGAAGGATAATGAAACTTAAAGGGGAAATGGAGAATCTCCAAAGGAGGGCAGCGGCGGCCGTAGCTGCTGTTGAGAAAGAGAAAGGCCAAGTGGAAACCGAGCTTAAAATCGCAAAACGCACAATCGAAGAAATGAAGATCAAGGCCACGGCCAAGAGCATCGATTTGCCAGTAAAGCGAGGACAAGCGGCTGAGCTCACAGCGCGGCTTGTAGAGGAACCACGCGATACCAAACACACTGCTCAAGGAGAGATGGGAGGATGCAGAGTTTAAGATCACCCGGCAGGATCAGGAGGACTTCCCTGAGTGGGGCAGGGTTACGGCTAGAGTGATCCTGCTCGATCATGATAAGGCCAAGGAGTCGAGGTGGCTTAAGCAGGAGGCTGCCAGGTCCCCGAACTTGGCGAAAACCTTGGAACTAGGACGACCTAGGCCGGGCCAAATACTGGTGCTCAAGGGAAGCTCAACCTTCATCGACGACAAAGGGAGCTTGGTTGAGACTAACGACAGGCTTATCCTAGTTGGTGTGTCCACTCATGAAAATGGAAGCGGAGTGGAACAAGCCATCACTGCCCTAAAGAAAGAACTAGCCACCCAGAATGTAGAGGATGAAGTACCAGTGACCTCCATTGCGGCAGCCCCACCATCCCCACCTCACGCAAAAGTAGTGCGAAGCGGTTAATGGCCGGCACGGAAATTAAAATGAGGATGTGTGTAGCTAAAGGGCCAACGAGCGCGAAGCGGATACCAGCAGTGGGTAGTGACCAACGTCCACAGGGGCAGACGCTGATCAACAAGCCTCGCCAGCGTAGCAAGCCAGAGGCCATCCTCGTAAAAACAACCGAGAGTCTATCATATGCCCTGGCAGCCAAGAAACTCCGGGCTGGACTCTGCTCGGACAAGGCATTAAAGGGAGTGCGGAAAACAGGAAAAGTGGACCTCCTTATTGAGCTCAAGGGCAACGGCAACATGGATAGAGTGGAGGAGCTGGTACTCAGGACGCTGGGAGACACAAGCGAGGTCACAAAGTTGGCGACGCGCAGGGCAATAATAATAGCCGACCTAGATGAGTCAGTCACCATCGCAGACGTGGCGAAGCGGTAAAAGGAGCCACTGGAAAAGACTGCCCGGAAAGTGCAATCCACGGGAGATACAGAGAGGGAGCCCTCATGTCCGCCCTCGTCATTGTAGACCGACAAGAGGCAAAATCATTGCTGACCAGCACAAGATTAAAGGTAGGAAGGTTGCGTTGTCAGGTTCGCGAGAACGAGGCGCGACGTAGTACGTAGATGCCCTCGGTGTTTGCTCTTCGGGCGCGCGGCTAGAGAGTGTAGGGGCCCAGACCGATCACGAAACTGTCGAGATTGCGGGGAAATTGGACACCGAGCTGCCCAGTGCACAAATCCGCCTAGGTGCATAGCATGCGTAGATGCAGCTTATAAGGAAGACAACCACTACACTGGAAATCGCATGTGCCCGACGGAGCGAGAGCAACACCATACACAGGAACATGTTGCGGTTACTTCAAATTAACCTAAACAACTGCAAGCTGGCACCTCGGCTGGCACATGACCTCCTGCACCTGGCAGAGAGGGAACTGGGAGTGGATGTGGTGCTGGCCAGTGAGCCTAACAAGGCGAGATCAGGAGCAGCAGCCTCGGTTGCTGAAAACGTGGCCATCTGGGTGCGCCCGGGGTTAAAAATGTGTAAGACGTGGACACCGCAACCGGGGGTAACAGCGATAAAGCTGGAAGATGGAATGACAGTGTTCAGTTGCTATATCTCTCCAAACATCGATCGTGCGCAATAGGACAGGTGGCTTTTGGGTCTGGCGAGGGCGCTAGGGTCAACAGGCGGTAAGAAGATGGTGGCAGGCGACTTCAACGCACAATCACCAAGTTGGGGATCACGCGTGGAGGATCGTCGGGGCGCCCAGCTACTGGAGGTAATGGAGTCCCTTGGTCTAGTACCCATGGACAGGGGGCCCGAACCAACGCGAGTAAGGGGCCAACACCAATCCCGCATCGACGTCACCTTTGCAGAGCCGGATACGATGGCCACGGGCGCTAAATGGAAGGGCTGGAGCGGGAAACGGCAAGCGATCACCGCTACATCGTGGTAGACATACCAAGGCAGCGAGGTAATCTAATGCGTGTCCAGGAGGAAAATAAGTTGAATTACCGGGCTATAAACAAGGAAAAATTCCAGCGTGCGATCGGAAAACTCCAGACTATACAGGCACCAGCGGAAGAGGCGGCGCGTAGGCTGGCTGCTTCGGTGCTTAGTGCGGTCGAGAAGGCTACGCCCAGGTGTTCTATGCACAGAAGACCTGTATACTGGTGGTCAACCGAAATAGGCGGGAAGAGAGAAGAGCTGCACCTGGCAAGAAGAGCGATCACCAGGGCAAACAACAAAAAAAAACGGGGGAGGATAGTGAATCCAGAACTTGAAGCGGACCTGCGGGAGGTAAAAAGCAACCTACGGAAGGCCATTGGTGCGAGCAAGCGCAAGGCATGGGGAAATCTTTGCGCTAGCACAGACGATGCTCCCATAGACGTGGCTCGACGGCTCTTTCCTCCGGAACCAGCAATTCCTGAGAGAGACAGCACAAATCAGAGACAGGAGAAGATCCCGGCCATCACCTGCATAGAGGTGGAGATGGTAGCTCGACGCCTGCCAAACCGTAAAGCACCTGGACCCGATGGTCTACCCAGGTCATCAGATATGCGGTAGAGGCAAATCCGCAGCTGTGGCTGCAACAATTCAGCGATTGTGTGAAGGAGCGAGTCTTCCCCACCATATGGAAAAAGGCTAGGTTAATCGTACTCCCTAAACCAGGCAAAGACCCTTAGCTGCCGGGGTCCTATCGTCCGATTTGCCTCTTGGACGGTATGGCGAAACTGTTCGAGAGGATCCTGGTCACGAGGCTGAAAGAAGATCTGGAATCAAAGGGCGGCTTGAGCGATGCGCAATACTGCTTCAGGAAGGGCCGCTCGACAGTAGGGGCCATCAAGGCCGTGCGAAGGTGTGCTGAGGAAGCGAAGTCGGGCCCCTACAGAAAAAGGCAACACTGCGTTGCGGTGACACTGGACGTGGCAAATGCGTTTAACACCATTCCGGGACCGATGATAGTCGAGGAGATGGAACGGCGTTCGATACTCCCATACCTCATTGGTATCACGCGTTCCTACCTGAGCGAGCGCGAGCTCTTCATTGGGGAGCACAAAATGAGCATGACCCCCCTGCCCCCAGGGTTCAGTGCTTGGCCCCTGGCTGTGTGGGATGGTGTATGACCCGTTGCTGCGGGAACCCCTGCCCGAAGGTATTACCATCGTGGGGTTTGCTGATTATGTGATACTGATAGGGAGGGATAGGGACCTGGTAGCCTTGTTGCAGAGGCTAAACTCCGCTATGGTTATAGTGGATGAGTGAACGGCATCGAGGGGGTTGCTACTTGCACCTGGAAAAACCGAAGCTGCATTCCTGTCAACCGGCAGGAGCGGCAGGACGGGCAAAGAGGAGGTGTGCCTCCGAGGGCATAGGGTACCCGTGGCAAAGCCTCTCAAATACCTAGGGGTTATCATGGAGGCGAACCCACTATACCCGAGGCAAGTGGAAACGGCGGCGACAAAGGCGAAGGCAACGCAGGCGGCCCTTGCACGAATTATGCCAAACATTGGTGGAGGAGGCGAAGCCGCACGACGCACGCTAGCAACTAAAGTAGAATCTCAGTTACAATACGCGGCCCCGGCGTGGGTGGGCTGTCTAGCAAGCGGCCGGAACGTGCTGAGGCTGCGAAGTGCCCTGAGGGGGAGTGCGCTCAGGGTGGCGCGGGCGTACCGCACAGTTCCAACGGCAGCGGTCGTGGTATTGGCATCGATGGCACCAGCGCACCTCAGGATGAGGGAGCGGGAGGATAGGGCACGCAGTGGCGTTAGCTTGGCAGCGGCAAGGGAGAGGACCATAGCCCTATGGCAGCAAGAATGGGTCGAGAGGGACGCGACGTGGTCTCGAAGGTGGATTCCGGAGGTGCAGAGCTGGGTAGGTCGGCCACACGGGGAGTGTAGCTACTACCTTACCCAGCTGATGACAGGCCACGGCGAATTCCAGTCGTTCCTGAGGAGGATTGGAAAATCCAATACGGACGATTGCCAGTTTTGCGGCTCAGGGGAGGAAGACACCTCGGAACACACCGTGAGCCGCTGCGAAAGGTGGCACGCGGAGAGAGCCAGGCTACTGACGGAGACCGGAGCACCTGAAGCCACCCCAGAAGAGCTAGGAGGCAGGATGGTGACCAGGATAGAGTCATGGAGGGCGGTCGAAGCATTTGCTTACAGTGTGCTGAGCAGCAAACAAGAAGTGGCGGCAGGACGGTAGATAGGGGGTGTGGAAAACCTCCGGGCAGCCACCCTGAAGTAATAATACGCTTACGCGTGGTTCCGGGGTGGTAGGAAATGCCAAGTGGATAGGAGTTTAGTGGGTAGGGCGGACTTGCACCTTCGGGCCGTCAGTCCCATACTTCGGCACTACCCCCACACCAAAAAAAAAAGGTTTTGTTAAAATAGTATACCTATCATCAACTCGCTGCGCTCGCGTCGCGTGTAAATATTTCACTCGTAATGTAATACTGGTTTCCACTTGAAGTATGTACAGTACTTTATCTGCAACCGTAGTCGATTACATTTTCTTGTTTCGGAATCGTTTAGATCGAAATTGAAATTAGATAAATTCATAAATTATATATTAACTGTGAACGGCAACGCCCGGCAACGGCAGTCTGGGGTCTGCCATGCATGGACTCAGTCAGAGCGTTGTCAGAGTGAATTGCATACGCACATCGCGTGACCACACAAGGACAGTGTGAAAAGGAATAGACAAAAATCGCTCGTCGGTGCGCTCGCCGGATTGTTGATTGCTTGTCTTATCTCCTTCGTACTTCGTTTGTTGCTCTCTTGTTTTCCACTTATGTATGTAATGAAAACAGCAGGCAACTAATATAAATTCTTTTTTGTTTTAATGTCGTTGATAGCAGGGTATGATTAAGGAGGTTTGCTGTACGGACTGCTATTAGTTTCTTTAAATTTTATTTTTCAAACCGGTTTCGGGAATTCAATTCCCATCATCAGTGATACAACGTCTTATAGTTTTAGCATTAGTTGAAGTCATGCGATAAAAGTCTGGAGAGTTGTGTAAATTAAGAGTTCATATCAACTTTTGTACGTAATGGAACTTTTTGCTTTTCTTCACTGATGATGGGAATTGAATTCCCGAAACCGGTTTGAAAAATAAAATTGAAGGAAACTAATAGCAGTCGTACAGCAAACCTCCTTAATATAAATTCAATTGATCTGAAATGCACTGTTTTCAAAGCGACCGTATTGATCAAAAATCATTGCTTTCGACTATGGGATCAGATAAAAGGCTTTTTAAACTTCACAACTTCACAAACTCCGAAAGGAGTAATCGGCCTGAATATATACATTCGGAGAAAAGAAAGAACTAAATAGCACACAGTACTACTGATTCAGTTCATAGCATATATATCGTTTTAATAGCGTTATTGGTTGAGTGCGTGATATTCGATTATGTGTCTTTATTCAATAACTTGGTGGGCGTGTATGTGCGTATTTTGATTATAGGCTTAATATTCGCGCAACGAGAATTCGATTCCACAATGAGCATTAAGCATTGTTTGCAGTTTGAAATAAGTAAACATAAAAAGCATCTAATTTAATCCGGATCTCGTTGTACACATTCGTAGGCCCAGTCGCTAACATGTGCATGATAAGCTTGTATGAAATTGTGCACTTGGATTGTTGATTTTGATGCGTTCGATAATGGCACGCCGCAGCCCCATAGCACCCCAATTGCACGTGTGCGACACATCGCTTGTGCACACAGATCTAGAGATTATGCTAAGCCGATGCCACGATTCTAAACTAAAGAACCTCCTCCAACACAAAATAAACTCGAAACTCGTTTCGCTTTTAATTTATATTTAATTCAATATGATCATATGATTGTATGATTGACGAAAACCAAGATAATAATATGAATGGGTGAGGTTGGAGTATTAACGTGTAGACTTTGCCTTTTGATATTTTGGAATGTTTCACAGGATATGGAGGGACCTAGGATAGCATTGCGCATGTTGGAAAATGTCGGCCTGGCCTGGGAACCCAACAAGTGCAACCAATCGGCGACGAGCAACGGGAAAGCATCGTAGAAACGCGTCCGAAGTGGAAATATCGACGCGACGCTGGCGGTGCCACGTTGGTAAATTTTCCCTCGCCAAGCCCCCCCAAAGATGGCACATTGCGATGGGAAAATGAACACTTGCCACTCCATACGTGTATATACAACTCTACACCCACAGTTTACAGACTACAAAACTTATACATGTTGTATGCACCTATGCACGTTGTTTGAAATCATTTTATTATGCACATTAGAAATATTCATTATATGTTCATATTTTGACTAGATATTTTTATAGTGAAAATTAAAGCTATTTTAATAATGCAAAACTATTGCGGCAACGCAAACTAAAATTCATTTAAAATTGAATTGAGAAAGTCACGTCCAGATGATGAATGATAAAATTCATTTGTCAAATTAAAACTAATTGCAGATTGCACAATGATGACTAGAGTGGTTCACAGTTGACTAGACATATCAGGATATTTAAAATACACTATTTTATCAAGTGTAGGTAATCTCTAGTCTCCAGATAAAATAAATAAATTTACAATATATACACCTCGGTAAATACGCCAAATTGCTTCAATGATTGTGTTACAAATCCACTTATAGTGATATAGTAAATCTACTCCTGATGATTGGTGTAAGTACTGGCGCTGCTTTGACCGCCCTTTGTGCGCGGGTCCTCCGGTGTCCAAACTTTTGCCACCATAACCCCATTGGGATGGGGATCCTTGTCTCGATGCCAGGACAACGAATGCGCCGTGTAGCTACCGTTCATACCTGCAAATCAACAAGAATACCATTCGCATTACGTACTATACTGCGTTTAGCGTATAGTAAGCTGGCGGGTTGTAACTATGCTTCTGTCATTGATCTGTACACAGACAGAATTGCCCACAACAATGACAGAATCTAACCTCAATCGGACATCAGGCTACACTAAATGGACTCTTAAAATAGGGCACGTGGAAACAACTGGTGATTGTGAGGTTAGACTGGTTTGTTTGCATCCAGCTCACTTAACAGAGAGAGATAGTGACATATTCAGACCATCTCATTCGTTACCATTGAGCTGGATGTGAGCTGGATGCAAACAAACCAAACTGACATAAAGTCCTCGTGCCCTATGAATATACACCTTACATCTAGTTGATTTTCAGATTCTTCAAATAATTTTCAAAAAGTAGCCTATAGCAATTGTAATTCAGAAAGTTATCAGTTATTCATAACTTATCGGCCAAAATACACTTTTATGTAGGTAACTTGTGGTGCAAAATGCCTTGAGCAGTTCTCAATATCACACCTGCTGGAGTTAAATCATTAACGAAAAAATAATAGTAGATTCTGAATTACAATTGTTGCGATCAGAATCTCATTTGTTAATTTCTGATTTTCAATAACTACTGCCTGAATATCATTAGTAATAACTGAATTAATGTGAGAATCTGAAAATGAATTGTTACTTTCTGAAAATCAGCAGCACAATGTGCAGTACCGATACTGCCATATAAAAATGAAAGAAGAACAGGAATTGAAGAATCTGATTGAGAGCGACATCGACAA
>JARJDQ010022432.1:0-14416 GCA_030264215.1 Geostiba sp. GC000077
TTTGAGCTTTTTCGCAAATACTAACCCAATAATCCAAAAAATATTTTAACAACGAACGTATTCCTGGAGGTCTTGGAGTTCCGTAGTTGTACGTCGTAGAAGAACTTGTTGTTCTGTTGGTGTCATCGTTCAAAAATCCAGTTCGGATTCGGATGACTTTTCGATGAGATCGTCCCACATGCGTCATAATTCTGAACTGCGAAGACTTGGAGAGTTGGAGCTGCCGTACAAGAAAGGTAGGGACACGTTGAGATGACAAATAAATCGGAACGAATTCATGCGCAAACGAAACGAAACGAAGTGAAGAGAAACGAAGTAGTGGAGTGTTGTTTTGTTATGAAATGAAATGAAACGCAATAGATGGCAGATGTAGTGTAGATGTAACTGTCCGGTGACCGGTGAGTTGAGTAACTTATGGTATTACTAACTCTACATCGGTATTGTTTGCTGATTGTGGTGACTGCTGGTGTCATTGGTATAGTTGAGTGTTGAGTTAAACCTATGTGCTGTTTGCACTTGGTTTCTACTTGGGAGTTGAGACGAGGGGACTTGTGAAAAGTGAAGGAGACTTTTCGCGAAGGCTAAGGCGAAGGCGAACTCTCCCAAGTGCCGGCCGCACCAACGCAAAGCACCTAACAGCCTTGACTATTAACTGTATTTCCAATTAGCATTTTGCAAGAATTCCGCATATAAACGCGCATCCACATTCAATATTCACATCATATTAGGTGGCATGACAAATAATTTGTCACTCAGGTCTCAGGGACATAAACCTCACATTTTTAGGTCACGTAGATAGGATCAACGTACAGCGCCATCTATGCGGTAGCTGTAGGAATCAAGTTGTCTAGAATCGAGTGATTTTTTTTTTTTAATTAGGCAAAATGAGAATTGCATCATCCTGCTTCTGCTGGTACTGGCACTGGTGAATGGTGATGCTGATGATGTGAAGAGCTGGTATAAGTTGGGGAGTTGGTTCGGCGTTGGGAGCGCTGGGAGTGTGCGCCGGAGCCTGGCGGAGGCACAAGGTTCATTGCACCTGACGGAATGGCGACTCGCAGGCCACTGACGTGCCGAACATACCGTTAGGCTGCGCTAATGGGTTCCGCTAATGCCATTCTGCATCTGCCGTCGCGTCCAGCGCCTGGTGCCTGGGTCCTAGAGTCGCCAGGACGTCGCGACGCCATTCCGCCCAGCCGCCCAAGTTCCGCCATCTTAAATCTTACACTCCACGAGTGGCTAAGATCAAAATGGCGGAAGGGCCGCTCGTTAAAACAGAAAACACAAAATAGAAAACAGAAAACGACTTCCTCTCCTCGTTTCTGTCGCTGGACGCTGAGGATATAATGTTTTCCTGTTAAATCTTAAATCCGAGTCGGTTTTTTTTTTCGTTGCCATTCCTAACCTAAGCAATTCCCAGTCACGCACGCCCAACGCAAGAAGTGCCAAGGTCATTGTTCTTGCTGGTTCTTGCTGTTTGTTGTAGTTGTAATATTGCGTCGTCTATTATAATCTTTTGCGGTGCGCACGAAGCATGGAAACACAATGGCCGCGGCTCCGTGGTACCTAATTTACTATTACGACGCACACGAGCGATGAATATAATAATGGCGAATCGGAATTGGAGTTGGAGACGGGCAAAGAGCGAAAAAATACGTGAAGGCACTCCGATGGTCGACACGAACGTGCAGAACATAAAGTTTATTAAATTTGCAATTTGCGCATTTTAAGTGCTCTGTAGTTCTGTACATGGGTGCAATGAAACATGACGGAATACATGGCATTATTTCATTGGATTTGCTCCATCATAAATCACGTCATTTTAGAGTACAATACAAACGAATCTAAACGGTTGACAATTAGTTACATAGGTGTCGCTATATGTCAATTCATTACACCAGCATTGGTGTGGTTGCTTACACTAATAAAACATGTTATATGTTTAAAAAATAGTTTTTTGATATATATATATATGTTATCGTTAAATCATGGAAGCCTGTTATTCTATGAAATAACTGGTTATTTCACGAAATAACTGGCTTCCGTAGTTAAAGAATAAAATAGAAATTATAACTAGTTATTCCGTATAATAGCCTGATATTCTGTAAACTACATAAGCTGCTCAAGATAAAGTGTAAAATTGTATAGTAAAAACATAACCAAGGGGTTGATTATGCCGAACTTTAACGAATCCTCCAAACTGGAACTAGGGGGTTGATAGACCAGGGGGGCGGAAACCATGCGCGGAAACAGCCCCTGGGTTTGTATCATTTCATACTTCAAGTTATGAATTTATATACCTTAAGGAGTGCGCAAAAGTTCATTTATAGAATAACTAGTTAATCTATGAAATAGAAAGCAATTCTATACTGTAACTACGTATAATCGTTATTTTATGAAATTGCTAGTTATTTCATATATTAACGAATTTCACGGTTTAGCGGTAACATACTAACACATAACATAACATAACATACTATACATAATCAATAAAAATGCTTGAAATACTTCACTCTTCACTCACAACCTCACAGATTCCATTCTAGAATTTCAATATTGAAAACCTTGCCATGTTATTTATGTTATGCATATTTCGTACCAAGTTCAATGCCATCAATAATGCCCACCTTTATTTTCTGTTATTTCATGCCTCAATCCCTCAGGTTAGGTTTATTACATGTGCTAACCAAGAAACCATGATTATCTGGTTTAGTGTGGTTTGCCACATGCTATATACATTTTTGATTTGCGGTGACATACTATATTTTGTATACCGCTCGGTGGCACATCTGTCTAGCACTTGGTAGTGTAGATAAGAAGATCCTGGGTTCGATCCCCGGGGGTGGCAGAACATTTAGAAGTCTATAGCGACTTTTTTCAATCGAATGAATGTCTCCAGTCGTACATTTCATAGAATGAAGCGTCAAATACATTCTACTGGACGCATGCGGCCCAAAAGAGAGTGGCCTAAGTGTGCACACCCAAGTGTCCACACAAGGGTGTGCTGCCATATAAATCTATATAGTATGTTTTGTACGTAAGGAGCGAAACTCAGCGTTTCGGCCTGACAATTTTTTTTGCGCACCTGTTATTAACTATCATTCCAATTCGTTCTAGAGTAACTTTTAATAGTTAATAGTACCTACTCCATTGTTGCCCTAGGGCATTTATAAGTTCTTTCATTCGACCTACCTACAATATTTCATGTTCGGCGCTAAAACTAGGAGTATTAGGACCGAGCAAAAAAGTTTTTCCATCAGATTTGCATACGTCTTGAATATGATTAATTAGGACAGGAAGTTGAATCAATTCATCAGGGTTTGACGGAGGACAGAGTTTCGCCAAACATTTAAAACTAATTACTCAGCACATCCTAAGAGCTAAGAACTCAACGAAGTATCATAGCGGCTGGTTGGCGAACTAATCAGTTAATCAGTAATAAGTAACGAAGTAATCGATAGGCAGTAGATCCAGTTATGAACCTAACATGTCTATGTGTAATGTCTAATCGATTCGTTGATCTTTCAATTTTCAATTTTCTATTTGTCTGAGCAATTGCATCTTGAGAGTCGATTAATTGATTGTCGTGATCATGATTTCATGTATTCATATCTCTTGCAGTCCTGCCTGCTGCCAATGGAAACTTAAACCTCATGAATACTTAGTTGATGTGGCTAAACACTAAAGAACTAAAGTCGAAGTTCTTAAAAGTAAGAATTTATAAATAGTCTTTGAGCAAATGAAGTAATCATTTACATGTATCAGACTATCAATGCCAGAAGGAACTGTTTTCGACTTTTAGCCAGAGTCAGAGTCAGAGTTAGAGGCTGAGCCCGCAGAGCCCGCTGCGCAAAGAGTTAGATAACGAAGGAATAAGGAATAATGAATAATAATGCGTGCAAATTGCAAAAGCGACGTTTGACATCTGCTATTCTATCGACTCTATCTGAAAGCCAGCAGGCTAGCATGTTTTATAATTGTTTATCTCGGCTGCCGAGAACCTGAGCTGATAATTATTATTAAGTGCGTCTTACATTTGCACTTTGTGAGGAGACTCAAGAATCAAGAAACTTATTAAACCGTGGTCCTTGCTTATTTGCAATGCCTTGTATGAAAGTACAGATATAATGCTTAAATAATGCAAATTGTTACACATTGTACATTTTAATATCAACATAACCTTAAAATTACACTTTTTGAAATTTTTTTGAAATTTTTACTTCTTCAGCACTCTTCTCGAATCATCAATTTTATGACATATATATGACATTTAACCGTTATGTCTGGTTGTCTGGGGTTTTCGCACCTCGGCACCTGTGCCTACCATTAATTGAATGATTAATTTCGCAGTCAAGACGTCACCACACGCAAATTAAGAGCAGGGAGTGACTCAGATGACTCATCAGCTTATTAAATTTCATTTAGCTCATGCGTCAACTTGACCTGATTGCAATACATATGCTAAGGACCTAAATCATCGCCAATTAGTCACCTAGATGAAGGTAATTTTAATTAGTGTCATGTGATTTAAACCGTTGCAGAGAAAAGTAGAAAAATTTAAAGAAAAACAGAAAAATTGGGATTTCTCCGTACTTACAGGACCAATTACTTCCAAAATCAAAGTGGAGCTTCTCACAACACTAGAGAACCAGTGTGTCAAATGAGAAAAAAAAATTATTATTTTGCTTATTTTAACATTGTCTTGAGAAATATCACCTTAGGCAACTTAATATACACTGCGCAATCATTATGCATTATTTTCTGCTTAGGTGTTAATATCCGATAACAGGATGATAATAATATACAGCCGTTTTCGGAACGTGCGCGTCAAGTTTGATAACCTGCACATTGCATAGTTATTTGCAGTTTATCACAACTTAGCACATCTAATAATGCGTATCAACATCACTTGACAGCGCACACCCATATCAGGCGAATTTATGGCAGTTGTAATTTCGCGCCGGCGCATTTTAATCGATATCCTGTGGTCCCTCATCCGGCTAATCATTTCGCGCTGCTCCTCGGATGTCTATGATTAGGAGACATCGCACTCGTAAAATGTGATAAAGACAAGGCGGCAACGCATCGCATCGCAAAATGGAGTGCGTCTATAAATTTCTAACTGTTTCGTAGCGAGAGCATCGGTAACAACAGACATGCGCAATTTGCGATTTGCATAATAACAGAATAACAATAACGAATCAGAAGAATATTCATAATTATATGCATGAATGTACTCTAGATGCTGAGATCCCTGGTATTTCCTTTGTTATCATATCGCTATTTTTACTTTTGAAACGTAGGCATTGCGAAAAGTATTGTAAGATTTGTATTGAGTACTGAGAAAAGTGTAATTTTAGATTTTCCAAGATTGAAGGTAGAAAAGTTTTACGATCGATTTAATGGGACTGGGCGCTTTGGTCGGCGGCGCATTGAAATCATACGTGTGATTACATAAGTACGCCGCAAGTAACAGTTACCAGTTACACTTTTCCACACCCAACAAAACACCTCACGATCCGGAGTCCACTCCCGCACAGCGCACTTCGTCAAGTCATTGACGGTATTATTAGTAATCTTGTTTGCTTGCGAATGCGAATGTGAATGATAATGTTAATCGGAATGAGGAAAACGCTGATGAAACTTGAACATTGTAAGTTGCAAATGTTTGGTTGCGCTTGCGCTGACCTTTTCAAGACGAGTGTGTTTGTGTGCTCGCCATTTATTACGCGGATACTTGTTTAATTGTCAGCTATGTCTTGTTTAGTACGAGCTTTCCATTTTCCTCATTCCACCGTATTGAGTCTAGCAGTCTAGAGGTCTAGACGTTTAATAACTTTGAACATGAAATAATGGTTACTTTTTACTGCACTGAGCAACATTAATTATTTTTTTCTACGACGACCTCTAAAACTGGTCATTATGACACCGCATACAATGCGTAAAGTTCCAGTTTAATGATGGAGTATCATAATGAATTCATTAAGCAAGTCACTACGTTCGTTGCGAAATACTCGACCTGGCATCTTAAAATCAAACTTTATACACTAATTTATTAAATAACTATTTCGCCGCCCACTCTGTAGTAACTGAGCGATTTCTAGTGGCAATGGAACAATTAAATCCGTTGCTACGCTTTTCCGGTGGGCCCGGCTTGTTCCGACCATAGGTGGAAAAATTGACGGAAGATCTAAGTGTGCTGGTGTTGATTTTTTACAGTGTGCATACACCAACATTATCTCATCGTAGGAGCGAGATGGTGCTTTATATTGGTGGTCCTTCGAACCGAATGTGACTGAACAACATTGGCCCAATGCAACGGCCCGTTAAAAAATCGGGAAAAATGTATGAAATAAGAAACCTTACCAATTCAAAATGAATGACGTGAGTCTTCCTCATTTGTGGGTGTTCGCAGATGTAGTTTTGAGGAAACTTAAAATTTCCCGCCAAAAAGCACTTCACACATTATATATTATTCTTTAAGAAGAACTCTACCTTATATTTTATATAGGTGGTCCTTCCAACCGTATTTAACTGAATAGCATTGGTACAATGTTATTGCAATAACAACGGTCCGTTAAAAAATCGGCAAACATGTCTGTAATAAGGAACCATACCAATTCAAGAAAAAATGACGTGAGTCTTCCTCATTTGTGGGTGTTTGCAGATGTAGTTTTGAGGAAACTTCGAATTTCCCGCCAAAAAGCACTTTGCATTATGATATATTTTGATGGCTAAAAGACGTTCTTTAAGATAAACTTCTTTCTGTTAACAACCATGAGTGATGGTAAGTGGTCCTTCGAACCGAATTTGACTAAATTGAAAGCTTCAAAGTGTGTGTTCTTTAGTAAATACTAAAATGGTAGAAATGTGTGAACTTATGAAGGTAGAAGCTAGAAGGTGGAAATTGAAGGCTTAAGTCACATACGCAGGATGAGCGTACGCGTGAAGAAGTGCCACGCGAACGGCGCTGAGCCTATACGTAACGCTTGGCCTACATAAAGTTCAAGAGCGTTTTTCATCCTTCCAGTTCCACCATCACCGCCATCACCCAGCGCCAACCTCCCAACCGCTTCGCATATTAGCATGTGCGTGTGCGGTGCGATCATCCTGTTTACCATTCTTGGCGAAGCGAACATTCTTTGCTTTTTATAATACTCAACCACAATATAACAAGATTAATCATAACCAAAAAATATGCATTCTCTGTCTATAACCAATATGTGTTCATTCTAACGAAGTATGAGGTTATGTCTATGTTATTGTCAACAAATTAAAATGGCCGTGCACAAGAATAATTATAACCAAGAAAATATGCATTTACTGTCCATATCCACTCCCAATCTGTTTATATTCCAACAAATTGTGAGGTTATGTCTTTGTTGCTGTCAAACATCAAAATGGCGGTGCACAAGAATCATCATAACCAAGAAAATATACATTTACTGTCAATGTCCAATTAGTTTATTCCAACACATTGTGAGGTTAGGTGTATGTTATTGTCCAAAAATCAAAATGGCCGTGAATGAGTTTACATAATTACACAACAATAATCATAACCTAAAAACGATGCATTCAAAATTTTGAGGTTATGTTATATACTGTCAAAAATCAAAATGGCGATGAATGAGTTTACATTTACTTTTCATTAATTTCACATTTATTAATTGGAAAGGAGTATAGAACTAGGAATGCTTTGAATGCCTTGTGGGCTTTTGGTGATTTGGCGTCTTCGATGGAATGGATGGCATGGGATGGAAGAAGTGTTTGCGTGTTGCGCGATTGCGCAATCGTTCCGTTCCTTTTCGTTTCTTCACCTTCTTTTTCTCGCACGGCGCGGCGCATCTTTCGTTTTCATTGCCGCCGTTGCTCTTGGCTAGCTGTGCATGGCGCTCGGGCGGCTGCCGGTGAGAGGCGGCAGGCTGGGTGACGGTGAGGGCCACGGCTGCCTGGCCACGGCCACGGATTCAACGACCTTACGTTGCCTAGTGAAACAAACCCGTTCGACACGAGAGGAGCCGCAATTCCACGCTCGCCGCGGCTACGAAACGAACGCAAGAAGAAGAAGAAAAAAACGACTACAACTACAACTATAACTACGTCATTAGCGAAACCTAACAATTTCAACAAAAACACAATTATATCCACCCAAAAGTACGAAACAATTCATGCTTCAATGCGAAGTACGAAGTTTTAGAGTTCTTGTGCTTTTGGCGCCATTTTTACAGGCTTGCCATGGTTGCCAAGCTTTGGAATGCTTGTACCGGGCTGTATATCATGTTCGCTATTTAATTACGCGTACATTCGCCGCACGACGTACCTGCCCAATGCCCAAGTTCGTTATGCGTTGGTTGTTCGTTGTTGCTTGTTGCTTGTTGCTTGTTACTTTATTCCCTCCGCCGCCGAGCGTGCGGTTCGCTGAAGTCGCACAAACAATGCGAAATTAAGCAGCTTCTGCAACAGTAAACAACGTCTTCACTAATTACTCGCTCATTGGTCTTGGTCGTAAGTTCGTAACTTTGTTCATCGTGCAAAATTAATTTTACGCCTTAAATTATACACACTTTGAAAATTCTAGTTTTAAAAAACTTGTGCGCACTTTGAATTTAAAGCTGATATTTGACACACAGATTTTCTGGTGTACTAAGCAGATGGAGTTTGATTTTGGAATTTATTGCTTCAGGAATTACAGAGAAATGCTCATTTAAAAAAATATACTATTTTTGGCAGAACACAATAAATTTGACAGACAACTCTTTGCTTTGTAGAGGTTAAATTTCAAGAATTAAACGATTTCAATAACGAGCAGGAAATCCTTACACATGCCATCCGGTCGAACGTCCTCAGCGCATTCTTCAAGACAGTATTCGTATATTCAATAACATAATAACATAATAAAATAAAGACCACGCAATGTCGGCAATAAACTGAGTACTGAGTGTGAGTATCGATGATATACAGGAAGTGCACGCTCGCACTTTGAAATCAGCTTCTTTCAATGCTTCAGGCCTTCAACATTTGCAAAATAAAAATGATAAAATTAAACTTGATCTCAAGTATTGCATAGGATATTAATAAGGAAGAATTTCAAGTCTGGCATATTACAAAGTCTTTGCTTTGCTTTGGTTTGCTTTAGTTAAAATAATCTCGTTCTACAAAACAAGAAATATTACCACATCACTTTGCATCCGATTGATTAACATTGAATGTGGATGGCTAGAAATTCCAGCTAGGTTTTTATATTGAATTTCCGACCAGAATGAGAAATTTATGCGCAGTTTACGGTTACGCAATGAGTAGGATTAATATGCATTTTATGAGCTTTCTATGACTTTGACTTAGGCCTTCCTTGCTTCCTACATTATCTTTGTGCAATGCGAAGTTGAGCCTGATGCTGTGAGGCGAATGCAAAGTGTTTGTATCCTTGAGCTTCCGCTCGCCTAGCGCGGTCATTGTCAGTGACATGCTGCGTAATCATTAATTAATGAATGCGGCACCGAACGCTGAACGCTAGGCGTAACATCTGCGAAGCGCCGCCGGCCGCCATCTTGTCGAGTGTGTGATGTGCGGTGTGCGGCGTACGCGAATCCAATTCGTTGCGCTCTGATTCACTAAAACGTCATCGGTGATCGTAATGTGGACGAATGAAAACAACATTTATCACTTAGGCACCTCGTAAGTTGCCAAGTTACTTAAACAATTGCCGCAATCCGCAAAGAAGTTTCGTTCACATACAGGAACCGAGGAACCTAACCTAACATTAGGTTATGTTGCACACTTCTACACGGTTCCATGTTGATGTGTTTAATCATTTGAGGAAGTTGTCTATACTTCCCATCGGATGCCACATGGACCTGAACCTATAAATTCCCACACTTTAGCAACACTAATAAAAGCATCCCTTGAGGATCCCCAGATCCACGGATCCACTTAAAATTGGGCCACACCGGCACACGAAATGGTATTCTTCTTATTTTTACCTCCTTCGCATCCTTCGTGCGTGGAACCTTTTTGTGAAGGGGCACACACCCTCACATCAAAAATATAGGCCACCTCACGCGATCCGAGGGACTGAAAAGAACCCAAAAAAACCCTTTCACTTTTGATCATAGAAACTTCCAAACTAAAACGTTCACATAGAGACATAGCAAAAAATGCCGCAACTGTGCGAATTTTGGCACATAGCTCAACTGGTACAAAAGACGTGGGACACAGGAAAGAGTTTTATTGAAAAAGAAACTGACGTTTTTGACGTTTTTGATAAAGCATCAGGTAAAGAGTAACTTATCACATCACATCACATGAATCAGGTTGAAATTTTGGATTTATATAGAAATTGAAAACCAACCGATTTTTGAAGAGGAATAGATTTTATACAGGGTATCCCATTAATCACGTAATTCCTCTGGAGGTTTAATAATTGAATTTTAAAATAACAAGTCCTTAGTTTAAAACTATAGATTTGAAAACTTGTTATTTTAAAATTCAATTCCTCCTAAGATTCTCTGTATCTCGGCCATGAAGAACAATTTACCAATTACTTTTGGGCTAAATGTACCTCTTTCAAGCCCATCTATAAAACCTCCAGAGGAATTACGCCATTAATAGGACACCCAGTATACATAGATATCTGGAGTAATCTCTTTTCAAAATTTGCAACAATTTTCTGAAATTTTGAATTTTTTCCAATTGTGAAGGATCGAAAGAAAAATATTCACACGTTCCCAATGAGAGTGTTTCCTGAGGTTTCCTCTTTCCTCTGTTTCCTCTTTCCACTATATTTGTTTGTTTCGTTTGTTTCGCACCGGTTACGGCCTGTGCGGCCTGTGAATTATGAAGTGCTTCCTTCATCTCACTACCTTTGTTGTTCTACCATTGCATACACCATATACAATAGTGCATAGGTGCATACTCCCCCATCGCCCCATCGCATGTGTGTTGAGAGTCTCACCATCTCACCATCTCACCGTCTCACCGCAGGTAGAGGTAGCTGAGGTAAGGATAAGGATGGTAACGTATTCACAAACTGAGAGTATTCACAAGTTGAGAGTTGAGAGTCTGATGTGATGAGGTGGTGGATGATGGTGGATGATGTACCACCTGTGTGTTTTTCCCACACCCCGGGCACAGCGGCTGGCAGCTGACTCAATCACTACCCACTGCTACCAACAGTGCCAACAGTGGTCTGGCATGACCTGGCATCAACCCTTCTTTCTTCTTCGTTTTCTTTTTCCGTCTAAAACTCTAAACAGTCTAAACCAACACGTTTACTTTCATTTCATTTCATTTCCTTTTTATCCACTTCAAGGTCTTCTTTGATTGAACCTGAACTAGGAGGTGTTTTTTCTCTTGTTTTCTAAAACTTCGGAACAGCATGAAAGTGAATGGGGATCGGGGATGTGGATTGATGAAAGTCATCCGTGTTTTTTGTCCCTCTGTTAATCAAGCATCAACCTCTGTGTCTGCTTCTGCTTCAGTAATTAATCACTTCCATGATGGGATTCACCTGGTCTGGTTCTTTCTAAACTTCTAAGAAATCAATGTCAAACAAAAACTATAATTTTCCTTTCGTCTCTAGGTCTAGACTCTAGACCCTTCCTTTGCATATCATTTTGTGCCTCTTTATGACTGTTGTTTTTTTTGACAGTTTGTTGTCGTAAAATTTTGTCATAAACGCAAAAGTCGTAAAGACTGTAAAGCGTCGGGAGTCTGCCAATCAGGGAAAAAGGGTTGCGTGCCTGAATGGTGGCATATTTTACTGCCCATTGCTCAAGTTGTAAAAGGAGTTGTTGTTGACGCATCGCGAAGAAGAAGGCTTTCAGCAGTCCTATAACTGTAGCCTCAGTACTGTTTACAGCCACAAATCCAAAAAAAAGTAAACCCTTTCCCTTTCGCGGCGATTGGCAATTATACAATTTGAAGAAAGCGAAACGACAAAAATACTTGTACGCCCAGAGTTGTAAAACGTCTTGAAAGATATAAATTTTACGCTTCCCTTTTTACGCGTTAAAAAATTGCGCTCTAGCTTTATTGTCAATATTATGGGTATGTGATTTGAGTTGAAACGTTCTGTCTTGTGCAATAATCATAAAAAGTTTATTTAACGAACGAAATCAAAACCACTGTCCATAATAAAAGTAAACTTTACATTTCGGTAACATCAGGTAACTGTTTCCCTTGTAGGCCTCTTTCCATCCAACATTCGTGCCATCGTGCCTCTGATCATTCATTCGTTGGGAGTTGAGATCTTTTTGAAGTCTCAAGCGTGGACAAGCAGTTTTTAATCTGCGAGGCTGTGTCTTGGAGTGTGGGCCAAATCAAGTTGAGGAATCCTGCGCGCACGAATTCGCCGGTCGCGTGTTGCTGCTGGTTAGTTCTTGCTTGTTTGTTGGTCGCTTGGTCGCTTGGTTAGTAACGCGCCGGCACGAGGAACCCCGTTATGGCCTCCTCGCATGCGAAGAAGGAGCCAACAACGAGTTGGCGAAGCAGCATCGGGGCTGGGCAATAATCGCGGCTTTGGATCTGAATGATTTCCATGCCCATGCGCCATCAAGACCCAGACCCAGAGAGCTCAAGCACCCACCAACAAGTGGCAAGGCGTTGGTTGTTTGGTATTTGCGCACCAAAGCACGAAAGCACATTCTACATGATGCCTTTGCGCTTTGCTCCTTTGCATTTGTTGATTCTTGATCGTACGGCGTGGTTTTATGCCTTCGTGACTTATTTCCTTAATTTTGTTCCTGTTCTCAAGTCTCAAGTCTGAACAAACACATATTCACCAGTTTTGTTCCAAAATAAGAATAATATAAAAGTATATTTTATTATCAGTAAATTGTACATGGATTTCTTACAGGTTTGCAACAATCAGATTTAAAATCGATTAAAATTTCATCGAGAAAACTGTAAAATACAAAATTTATAAAATTGATGAAATGTAAAGCGTATAGGCAACTTAACTATCATGTTGCGGCATTTTCAACAAATTTGTTTTCTGTTTCATGTTTCATTCCTAAATAAAAATATTTTTATGCTTTATTATCAGTATTATTATCAAATTTTGCATTAATCGCTTCGAAAAAACTGGAAAAATAAAAATTTATAAATTTAATAAAATAAAAAGTATAAATGCTTATGCAACTTAATAACCATTGTGGACATTACGCCACCTATAAATGCACTAAGCAACTTCTCGAGATTAAAACAGATTTGTTTTCATCTAAATTTCTCAATGTTTAGTAAACTTGCTTACTTGCGATTACAAACATTACTGTTATTCATCTCGCATCTCGCTGAAGAAGTTCAGCAAGCAATTGAACATTGAACACTGAACTTTCTTCCGCAGCCACGGCAGCGGCATCAGCAAAGAAATTAAAATAAAATAGTAAAAAGTATTACATCAGTTATATGCCGCCGCTAGCCGACGTTCTTGTTTTCAATGATTTCACTCTTTTTCACTTTTTTCCCGTTTTGGATTCGTGCTCGTTATTTTTTATAGCTAAACACAAAATACAAATGAAATGGCATAATAATCAAAGGAATATCAATACGTAGCAATAAAGTAGGAACTGCAAGAAGTTACATTACATTAGTATCATACATCATACTTTATACTATAATTTTTATAATTACTTTGTTGATAATGTAAAATAACAGTAAATCAGTTGACATTCAAGAGGAATGAAGAACTCCTCCTTGTCATGCTGGTAAAGTGATATAATTAATGTCTTTTTGCATTGCAAATTGCAAATTCAGTTGTAAACTTTTCCACCTGCGTTTCATGTGTAATGTTCGATGCTCGCTGCTCGACATTTCATAATGTGATGAATATTTAATGCTCTCATTTGAATGCGCACTTAAACGATCCCATGTTTGGTATCTCTCTAATGCATGATTAGACGCGATTTAAGTGCTAGGTAAAAATGCGCGTCGAGCACCAACGAAATGTTTGCTTTTGATATTCTATTAGATTCCAGGCGAGAGGTATTTATTATGATTATGCGGATTAGGATTACACAACGTCAGGGAATTCATAATTTATAATTACTAGGTGCTGCGAGTTGATGTGGAAGAGTTTTAATTTTATGATCTGTTCTCAGTCGGAGTCGTAAAATTTAGAGCGTAGAGCGCAGACAAAACAAACTTTATCTCTCGTATTATTTAGTTAATTACTTTGCCAAGTATTTCAGTGGTACCGTGAAAAGTTCCGCAACTAATTCCTTAACTAATTCCAAGAAAAGAAGTGTGATGTTTCATGTTTGTGCACTAACCTAGCTTTTTTTAAACTTTACTCGGATAAGATTTTCGATTTTTTATGTGATTAAATGACAGTGACAGTGACAGTGACAGTGACAGTGACAGTGACAGTGACAGTGACAGTGACAGTGACAGTGACAGTGACAGTGACAGTGACAGTGAC
>JARJDQ010022451.1:0-21452 GCA_030264215.1 Geostiba sp. GC000077
TACAGTTAGTTGCACATGCAATCCCATATACCTACAGGTGACCTACAGTAACATCAGATCACTCCACTCAGTCCGGCGCTACGCCGCGCGGCGCGACGCAGCCAAGTGGTTCGTCGCAGCGCCATATCCATGAAATTAATATTAAATGTGGTCGTAAAAAAAATGTTGCATGAAATTCGTGAGTAAAGTGATTTTAAGATGCACGGCTTTCGCATCTTAAAATCAAACTTTACACACTAATTTCATAAATAACTATTAATGCACTACCAGGTTGCTAAATGGGGTAGAACAGGGCGTTTTTTAAGAATTGGTAATAATCTCAAAGTTAATTTTAACGCATCTGAACAAAGCTTTGTTTGCAAGTACGGCTGGAAAATGCGGCTCGAAAGTTTGATAACGCATTTAGTAATAAACATTTCACGGAACATCCCTGTGAAAAGTCAAATGTACAAAATATAAAATAATCACCTGCACATGTCATTTTTAACTTACAAACTTCTATTTATTGAAATGTACTTTAGTGCAAGCAAGTTTTAAAAAATTCAGATTTTCCTATCTACAACAAACCGCAAGCAAAATCCGAATCAATCCAGCTAAATCAGTTAATTTGTATAACATCAACATGTTACATCATGATAATTGCACAGGTACAATGTCAGGAACAGAAATGTTCTTATCGCTGAACACTAAATTCGGCGGCACAACCATAGGTGCTGCTTTCTTTGGTCTCTTCTCCCACCTGCAGCAGACTATCTTCACAATAGTCAAAATAACAGCATTAATACAGCCTAAAACAACAAAAGTACATAAAATAAAAGCACGATAACATTAAATCGGTTTCATATATAGTATCCAGTAACCACCAACCTGAGCAAATATAAATTCCGCCCACGATTGAACACAGTTTCGCGATAAACATGCCCAAGTGTTCACGCTCCTGGCTGATTGTCACGCGCAGCGCAGCCATGTCGTACTTGAAGAAAATTCCGGGCATACCGTGACTACCATGTCCATGGTCCAAGGGCCTATTCAGTTCTTTCACGCTGTACTGATAAGTCTCGATGCTGCGGAGGAAGGTTCGCACACTAGTAGGCACGACCTCAATGAAATACTGATAAAGCATTTGATCTGGAATGCAACACAAATTCAGCAGCCGTGAAAAAACATATTTATATGCTGGAAAACTCACTGCTTGTTGCAATATATTCATCTCCTTCAAGGGGATGAACAATTCCAGGACTTGGATCTCCGAATGATAGCCTATCAATGCGATGGGTGAAGTTGTAATCCTCCTCAGCAATAAATGGACTCAAATGAATGTGCCCTCGTGGCAAATTCAAACTTTTTCCAGCAGTTATATGAAAATTGCCAGCAACTTTATTCAAAGTCAAGGAACCGGAAATTCGGCAAGCGTCATGAGGACGTTTTGGAATGTAGCTTCTTGCTGGCATGTCATTGGCTGTTTGACTAAAACTTCTCCTCCATAGTAAATCCTACATTAAAAATGAACAAACTTTACTGGTTAAAGCGAATATAAATAATTTTGAAGACATACTTTAATTGCATGATACTCCTCTCTTAAATATGAATTGAAATGTTGCTTGTTTTCAAAATGTATCCTCTGATTGGGTGACAATTCATACCAGGTATCTTCCTCTTCCAATTGGCCAAACATGTACGGATTTTGATTTGTTGAATCTAATATATCTGCACCCAAATCTAGAGCAAGTCAATGAGTTAAAATGAGGCATTGAACATCCTTGTTGATATTCACTTACTTTGGCAAGGCATAGCTACTGTAATATCAACATTAATTTGTAACTTTTCATCAATATCAGCATCTGGGGAGAATCGAAAGATAAACTTGCTGTCCATGTAATACTTCACTTCAGAATAAATTAACCAGGCTATTATTGAAAAACTGACTAGGGACACTAAAACACAAGTGCATTATAGTATTGGAAATGATTAAATTGGTTTAATACAATAATACTTACATGTTCCTCCAACTTTCGATGTTTCCTTGTAGGTATCTTCAACCTTTGGAAACAGATCTAATTCTTTTAATTTACTAACTCTAGAGCCCCGAAAGCGAATGGATACTTTCTCTGGCTGTGCAGTTGCCATTATGTTGCTTATTATAGTTAATAATCTACTTTCTGTTTACCATTTCCGCATTTAAAACGTTGACGTTGATTTGTTGTGTTGCGGGTGTTTCGTGTCAAGTGTCATAACATAACCAAAATGATACACGACGTGCCCATCGCGCTTCATCGTATATCATCGTACATATTCGTAATCCAGCGCTAAATTTGAATTTGAATCGTACTATCTATGGTATCCACTAGTAATTAAACAATCACTAAAATTATAAAACATATCTGCCAGTAGCATAATTTGTGATAATATCTGGCATTTAAAAAACTCGAAATATCAATATTCTTAATTTGTCTTTTAAAAGATATTTATACTAATTATTTACCTTTATTAATTGATTCTTACAATAATATATTTATTCTATAAAAAAAGCAAAGAAAATACATTATGGCTGATGAAGTCGAAGAGGAGAGTCCTTTGGATTCTATTGACGTTAATGTTGAGGAAGAGGAAGATGAAGAGGAAGAAGACTTGGACGAAGATGTGGAGAGGCTAAAAGATGCGACTAGGGCTATTGCTAGTCTAGGAAGCAAAAGATACCATCGGGGTAACACCATGTCTGCGAGCAGTGCTGTGGAAAGTCTACGCGAGCGTCTAGTAAGTAATGGAAAAATCGAGCATAAATTGCATTTAATTATCTGATATTTTCTACACTCTACAGAATAAATACAGAGAAACACGTGTCAATAGATTGACCGCTTTGCAGCTTCCGCATAGGCATGTTATCGAAATGGTTGCTTTATTATTGGGCGTCGATCAAAACGAAGTTGTGGAAGCGGTTGCCGATTATGATTTGAATGTAGGCTTGATGAACAAATTTTTGGAAAAGGGCGATAAACAAGCACTTATTTTTTATTATCATGATGACGAAGCACCACCATTTGGTAATAAATTGTTATTGAAAATAAAATTGTTTTTGACGCTTAAAATTGATATTTATACAGAAACTGGAAGATACACTCAATATATTCCTAATTTGAAGGACAAGGTAGAAAAGCGGATTATTTTAAACGATGGGTTGACAACACCCTTTAAAGACCAAGCTGTGATTGTGTATAAAGTTGAAGACAAAGAATTGGACACCAGAAATTTAGGCGAGGTATATATCACATTAAAAGTAGATGTACCTACCTGTTTATTAAATAAATATTCGTTTGGTTCCAGGACTGTTTTTATGCAAAATTAAATATCAACGACTTCAACGGAAATCTAGTCTCGGTAATTTTCGATTTATTGAAAAAGCTGATAGCACCAAATATTAATATGAACAAGGATTGGGGAGAGTTGATGAAAACTGAAGCTGGACTGTTGATTAAACGAGACTTTATCGGCGATTTTCAACAGTTCTACAACTTTATCGATAGTAATAACAACAGTTGTTGCGTGCACATCGGTTTGTACATTATTATTCACATTTTGTAGCTACGCGAATCGACCTGGATGGGATTGTGCAGTTTACTTACAATGCAGAGTTCTACACCCTCCAACTTTCAACCCCTGCATTGGTTCGATCCACTGCAAGCAAAATCGAGCATGTGCGCAACGTCGAGACTGTCGTGCGTTCCTGGGCGAAAGTAATGGAACGAGTACTTACGCAGTTTCAACAACTTCGCAGGGAGAATGAGTTTGTTGGCCCAGTTGTTGAAATTGAATACTGGCGTCGGCAACTAGCAAAGTTTACCAGCATTGTGGAGTTTTTAAAATCTGATCCATGCATTCGTCATGTGCAATTATTGCAGCACTCTAAATCTAAGTTCTTAAAGGTACTTATCAATTTAAATATGAACAAGTTGTTTTTAGATACATTTTTTTTTATAGAAATGGTACAAACATGATAATGCTGTGACTGATGCTCGCAACGAATGCCAGGACAACGTGAAATATCTTTACGCTTTGGAACAATATTGGCAGCCATTATACCGATGCGATCCATCTAAAATACCTGATCACATTCCTGCCCTTCTGTATGCAATAAGGATGGTGTACACCACATCTCGGTATTATAATAATACTGCAAACGTGACCGCTATTCTGGTCAAGGTTTCCAATCAAATGATTCAAGTATGCCGCAGTTATCTTAACTGTGATGGTAAGAAAGTAATCTGGCGGCAACCGCGCGTCGAAATAATGGAAAAATTCAAAATCTGCTTGGACCTGTACTTGAAATACTATCAATGCTTTAAGCATGTTCTCATGAAAATGGAAATGGAAGGCGAGTCGCCTTTTGAATGCTCCGAAATGTATGTCTTCGGCAAGTTTGAAACATTCAAAAAGCGCATTGAGGAAATAATCGATGTAATAGAAATTACAACAAAATATTCTATCTTGGCTTCGAGTACGATTGAAGGCATCGATTACTTTGCAAATTTATTTGAAAAGTTTTATCTTACGATATCATCAAAAACGTATGATGTACTGAACCATCGCCTGGAAGCGTTTAATATAGATTATGATGAATTCAAGCAGAATGTAGCTGATACCGAGTATGATCTCGAAGAATTTGTTGGTACAAGCTTGGAGAACTATTCGGATGTGGACAACATTTTACGGTTGTTGGCGCGATTTGAAAAACTGAATCTTGAATGTGTGCACTTGGACGAACGCTATTTGGAAGCTTTTGCAGTATATCAAACTGAAATTGAGGAAATACGTGATAGATACAATGAAGATCGGCAGAAACCTCCTTTGCCTAAAAATATTCCACCCGTATCCGGGCGGATTATGTGGATTAGGCAATTGTATAGGAGAATTGAAAAACCAATGGGTGTCTTTCAGACGAAACGACGCGTAAGCTTCGGTAAATGTATACATTAAAAAAAGACTAAACGAATTAATTTCTCAGATAATGCGACATAGAAAAGCTCAAAAATGTATTCAAATGTATAATGCCCTCGCAACGGTATTCGTACATTATGAGCAAATTTATCATGATGCATGGTACGATCATTTATATCAGGTACGAAACGGTTTGGGATCACCGATTTTGATGAAACATCCGAAAACACGACGTTTTCTCGTCAACTTTGACCAGTATATTATTGAGGCTATCAGGGAATCTGAATACATGTACAAACTGGAATTAGAAGTGCCTGACGCAGGACAAATCCTTGTATTTTGTAAGGATAAAATTTTGGAATCCTATGAACTTATTAAAAACTTGATAGCACGTCATGATTCGATCAAGGAGCATATTCCCAAGCTTTTCATTCCGCTAATGAAGCTCACATTAATAAAAATGGAGAATATTTTCATGCCTGGATTTTCGACAATCACCTGGACATCAATGAAAATTCCAGAGTTTTGCGAGGAAATCACCAAGTTCTTGGACAATATTGAAGTGTTTGTGAAGGAAGTAACAGACATTAAAGAAGCGAGAATTGATGAAATCTTAGACAGCATTAGTCAAATCAGTTTGGTATATTTGCCGACTGAACCTATGAGTCCTGCTGACTTCCTGCAATCAAATATTGAGTATAGAGAGTCAATAGGTAAGATTTATAATAGTGATAGGTGTTCTTGTATATCAGTTCTTCAATATTACAGTGAAAGAGATTGAACAGAAATCTGGAACAGCCGAGAAGGCTGTTGTGGAACTAATCGATAAATTCATGGATTCAATTACCGATCCACATCTACAAGAAGGCAAATATGACTGGTTAGATCCAGAGCGCGTTGTAAGACCGGTAGGCTCCTCCTCCAAGCTGGTGATGGTGGATGACGATGCGCTGTTTGCCGAAATCGATCGCAATCAGCACATTGACATCTTCGCCATTCATTCGGATTGCGTCGAAATGTTTGCGTATTTCAATATGAACATGACGGATGCGCTTGTGAAGTGTACCAAAAGTTCATTGGAGAAGATCAAAAAGAGAGCTGCACATACAGTTCCAGAAGACATGATAGGTACACCACCAATAATGAAGACCTGCATGGAATTGCAAATTCCCATTAACTTGATTATGCCCACACTGGATCAGATTCAACAGCATTTTACGCAGGTCCTGAATAATATTGTAGCTACGCATAAGGATATCGTACAGTGGGGTCAGCGGTATGCAAGGGAGAAATTTATTAAGAAACGCATGTTTGCCATTCAAGAAAAAGATGACTTCCACACCTCATCGGGTTATATCAACTATTATAAAACGGTGTCCGAACACAAGGAGATTGTGAGGATCTTCATGGGCTTGCAGGGAGTTATGTACCTTGTCAAGCCGGATGTTACAACATTGCTGGAAGTAAGTAGCATACAAAAGATGACAACTTTGTGTTTAAGCTAATTCTGTTTAGAGCTATTTGCAATATTCCTATCTATGGGTAGAAGATCGTGATGAACAGATACTCGAGTATTGTTCAAGTAATCCACTCGTTGTAGAAATAGCTGAACGTTTTACTGCCTACGATAAAAGAGCGGCTGAGATACAAGCTTTGCCAGAATATCATGACATCGGAGCTATTCGAATCATCATGGGTAAGAATTCTTTTAAGTTTAGTGTACCTACACAGAGAATATATTTTTGCATTTTGATTGGCATTTGCAGAAAACTATAAGTTGGCATTATTGGTAGAATCCAATGCATGGAAACATGTCCTCGGCAAACTCCTAATGGCACAGTACAAAGAAAAACTGATGGAAATGATTGACTTCATCAAGCAACAAGAAAAGATTCTAGCCAAACCCATTAAGGACCTAGATGATTGTCGTCTTGCAATGAGCTGCTTGGAAATCATTAGAGAGAACTTTATTGATATGGACATGCAATTAGAAACCATGGAAGCTGCATATGCGACCTTCCTACGATTCAAAATCGATGTACCAAAGGAAGATATTGAAAGGATTGATACTTTGAGATATAATTTCACAACAATGGTCAACAATGTAATGTTGAATAGAGTTTTTGCTACGATTTTTAACTAATTGGTTACTTTTCCAGTCCAAAGCAGTGCAGGAACAAATTTGTCTGGTGCAAGGACCACTGCAGGACGAACTCACTGCTGGTGTGGCAACGTTTCTGCAAGATGTGCTGGATTTCGATGCGGACTTTGAAGAGAATGGTCCAATGGTGCCTGGCTTGGAAGCTAGAGAGGCTAGCGATCGTGTGCTCATGTTTCAAGCACGCTTTGATGAGCTGTGGCGTCGTTTCGAGATGTACAGCAGCGGTGAACGGTTGTTTGGCTTGGAAGTTAACGATTATCCTATTTTGCACAAAAGAAAGAAGGAGTTCAACCTGCTCAATAAGCTTTACAGTTTGTATATTACTGTGAACACCAGTATTGACGGATACTCCGACTTACTTTGGGTGGATGTCGATACAGAAGTAATAATGGCGGAACTGGCCGACTTCCAAAACAGGTTTTAGTTTACATTATGAATTCCTTGAACTGTGCTCAATACTAATTGTTCCTAATGCTTTCAAAGGTGTCGCAAATTACCGAAAGGTATGAAGGACTGGCCGGCATTCCTCGAATTGAAGAAGAAGATCGACGATTTCAATGAGACATGCCCGTTGCTAGAACTTATGGCCAACAAGGCGATGAAGGAGCGCCATTGGCAGAGAATTGCGAAAGTGTGCAATTATGATTTCGACATTGAGTCGCCAACGTTTTCGCTGAAGGATGTAATGGAAGCGCCATTGTTAAAGTTTAAAGATGATGTTGAAGACATCTGCATAAGTGCGGTAAAAGAGAAAGATATTGAAGCCAAATTGAAGCAGGTTATTGCCGATTATGCTGTGGTTGAATTATCATTCACGACTTTCAAATCTCGTGGAGAGCTGCTGCTCAAGGGAACAGAAACTGGAGAAATAATCGCTGTACTAGAAGACAGTCTCATGGTGATGAATTCTCTCCTAAGCAATCGCTACAATGCGCCTTTCAAGAAAGATATTCAATTGTGGGTCTCAAAGTTAGTGAACACCTCCGAGGTGTTAGAGAAATGGTTGCAAGTACAGAATTTGTGGATTTACTTAGAAGCTGTGTTTGTTGGTGGTGATATTGCTAGGCAGCTTCCAGCCGAAGCGAAACGCTTTCAGAACATTGACAAAAGTTGGGTCAAGATTATGTTGAGGGCGCATGAAATTCCAAACGCTGTGGAATGTTGCACCGTCGATGACACTATGCTGACTTTACTGCCGTATTTATTAGAGCAGTTGGAAACGTGCCAAAAGAGCTTGACTGGATACCTGGAGTCCAAGCGTTTGTGCTTCCCCCGCTTCTTCTTCATCTCAGATCCTGTACTTTTGGAGATATTGGGACAGAGTTCTGACCCACAATCGATTCAACCGCATTTGCTTAGCTTATTTGATGCCGTCTATAGAGTCAATTTTGATGCCGAGAAATCCGATGACATCATTGGTATGCGCTCAGACTTAAATGAAATTATACCATTTGAGAAACCTGTCCATTGTATTGGTGGTGTTGAACTGTGGTTAAACTCCTTGCTTTCTACTGTGCGCGACACCGTCAAGAATGTCATTGCTACGCAGTGTCAATGCCTCAAAGACGCTGATTATGACTTTATCAGAGGCTTTACTAGTTTTTGTGGACAGGTATATTCTTTAATTTGTTTAGGTCTTCCAATTCAAAGCTTTATATTCCCCTAGGCTGGTTTGGTTGGAATACAAGTACTGTGGACTAAAGAAGCTGAGCATGCACTGAGAAAATGCAAAATCGACAAATACATAATGAAACAAACAAACAAACGATTTTTAGATTTACTTAATTCTCTAATCGATCTGACCTCAAAGGATTTGACAAAATTAGAACGCATACGTTACGAAACTATGGTCACAATCCATGTGCATCAAAAAGATATCTTCGATGATATCGTAAAGCAGAAGGTTCGGAATTTTTTGGATTTTGAATGGCAGAAACAGGCGAGATTTTATTACAACGAAGATAATGATGAGGTCACTGTGAAAATAACTGATGTAATATTCTTGTATCAAAATGAATATTTGGGCGTTACTGAACGATTGGCGATTACTCCTTTAACTGATAGATGTTATATCACTCTAGCTCAAGCTATATGTAAGCTACGACAATATTTTTTAAATTGTAATAATATATTCTTGATGGTTAGGGATGAATATGGGAGGAGCACCTGCTGGGCCAGCTGGAACGGGCAAAACTGAAACTGTAAAGGATATGGGCAGGACATTGGGCAAACTGGTAGTGGTGTTCAATTGCTCCGACCAAATGGACTTTCGTGGTTTGGGAAGAATTTTTAAAGGCTTGGCACAAAGTGGTACATGGGGTTGTTTCGATGAATTCAATCGAATTGAACTTCCCGTATTATCTGTTGCGGCGCAACAGATTTATATTGTGCTGGTAGCTAGGAAGGAACGACGGCCCTCCTTTCTTTTCAGGTATCATTGACAACTATAACCGAACCTAGAATTTATCAATAACATATATCATTTCATTATAGTGATGGTGATATGGTAACAATGAACACCGAGTTCGGAATATTCCTAACAATGAATCCAGGCTATGCTGGTCGACAAGAACTGCCCGAAAACTTAAAAATCATGTTCCGCTCTGTAGCAATGATGGTCCCCGATCGTCAAATCATTATTCGAGTTAAACTTGCTTCGTGCGGTTTTAAAGAAAACGTTTTCTTGAGTCGCAAATTCTACACCCTGTATAAATTGTGCGAGGAACAATTGTCAAAGCAAGTGCACTATGATTTCGGCTTGCGGAATATCCTATCTTGTTTGAGAACCCTCGGCGCGCAAAAACGTGAACATCCTACCGACACTGAAGAGACTATTGTAATGCGCGTATTGCGCGATATGAATCTTAGCAAACTGGTGGATGAAGATGAACCGCTGTTCTTATCCCTAATTGAAGACATGTTCCCTGGCATTAGGCTGCAAACACACAGCTGGAAAGATCTTCAGAAAGCAATTTCGAATCAGTCTGCTTTGATGGGTTTCATCAACTACCCCACTTGGAATTTAAAAATCCTCCAACTGTTTGAAACCAGTCTGGTGCGGCATGGGTTGATGAGCATGGGGCCAACCGGAGCCGGGAAGACTTCATCGATGCACTGCTTAATGCGATCGATGACTGAAATGGGAAAACCGCACAAAGAAATGCGAATGAATCCGAAGGCAATCACTGCGCCGCAAATGTTTGGTCGCTTGGACGTGGCAACGAATGATTGGACCGATGGCATATTCTCCACTCTATGGCGACGAACCCTTAAAGTGAAGAAATCAGATTATGTGTGGTTAGTCCTCGATGGGCCGGTGGATGCGGTCTGGATTGAAAATCTGAATTCTGTCCTCGATGACAATAAAACGTTGACGCTGGCGAATGGTGATCGAATTGTGATGGCTCCAAATTGCAAATTGGTATTCGAGCCAGATAATGTCGACAATGCTAGTCCTGCCACTGTCTCCAGAATGGGTATGGTGTTTTTAAGTTCGTCGGTATTGCCATGGCCGCCATTATTGCAAGCGTGGTTGAACACGAGGCCAGCTCAAGAAGCGGAGGTGCTTCACAACTGCTTTAACAAAATCTACGATGATATGCATACCTTTGTGCAAGCACGACTTAAGCCTAAGATGTTTATCTTGGAAGCGTTGTATATTCGGCAGTGTTATGACATTCTCCAAGGAATAATTGAGGGATCTACAGAAGAAAGCAGTAATTATTTTGTAGTGCATTTATTTCTACGAGTTATTAGAATTATGTGCTTTTCAGAGACATTGACTGATCGTCACCTGGAACATTTGTTCCTGTTTGCCTGCATGTGGTCGCTTGGAGCCGTCCTGGAATTAGAAGACAGGTCAAAACTGGAGGAGTTTGTCCTCAAGCATCCATCGAAGATGAGTTGGCCTAAAGTTCGTGAGGATGAAACCATTTTTGAATATGTTGTCAATGAGAATGGACGCTGGCAGCATTGGTCTGAGCGTGTCGAAGAGTTTTATTATCCTCCAGATCAAATTCTTGAATATGCTAGTATCCTCGTTCCCAATGTAGATAATGTTCGAACGGCATTTTTAATCACTACAATTGCTAAACAGAACAAAGCCGTACTTCTAATTGGTGAACAGGGTACTGCAAAAACTGTAATGATTAAAGCGTTCACATCACAGTTTGATCCAGACTTCAAGCTATTCAAAGCATTCAACTTTTCGTCCGCAACAACTCCAAATATGGTTCAGCGCATCATTGAATCGTATGTGGATAAAAGAGTTGGGACAACATATGGGCCTCCTGCAGGGAAAACACTCACTGTATTCATAGACGATATTAATATGCCCGTAATCAATGCCTGGGGTGATCAAGTTACCAACGAAATAGTTCGACAGTTGATGGAGCAAACTGGCTTTTACAGCCTGGACAAACCCGGCGATTTCTCCAATATTTTAGATGTACTGTTTCTAGCAGCAATGATTCATCCTGGCGGAGGACGAAATGATATACCAAATAGACTAAAAAGACAGTATTCTATATTCAACTGCACTCTGCCTAGCATCAATTCTATGGATCAGATCTTCAGCAAAATTGGCGAAGGTTACTTTTGTGCCGAGCGGTTTAAAGACTGGATTGTCGATTTTATACCCAAACTAATTCCTCTTACGCGTCATTTGTGGCAAAATACAAAAATCAAAATGCTGCCGACGCCAGCCAAGTTTCACTATGTGTTTAACTTGCGAGATCTTTCGCGAATATGGCAAGGGATAACTTATATTACCGACGAGGAGTTGCCAAACATGACAGTTTTACTGCATCTGTGGCAGCATGAATGCAGAAGAGTTATATCCGACCGCTTTACCAATGACGCCGATAGGGCTTGGTTCTTCGGTAACATTAGGAAAGTGGTAAACGAAGAACTGGCAGACTATCTGGATGACTTCGATCCAGAACCGACATACTTCGTTGATTTCTTGAAGGAACCCCCTGAGGCGACTGGTGACGAACCGGATGACTTTGATTTTAGTGCACCCAAGGTCTATCAAATGATTCCAAGTTGGGAATTTGTCAAAGAGAAATTATTCCAATTTGTGGAAGGCTACAATGAAAACATCAGAGGTGGTCAAATGGATATGGTGTTCTTCTTGGACGCCATGATTCATTTGTGTATTATTTCACGAATTATACGAACACTACGAGGTAATTCCATGCTGGTAGGAGTTGGTGGATCAGGAAAGCAGAGTTTAACAAAATTGGCAAGCTTTATTGCAAACTATAAGCATTATCAAATTCAGCTGACTCGCACTTACAATACCAACAACCTCATGGACGACTTTAAATCGTTGTACAGAGTCGCCGGTTTCGAAGGACAGGGAATCACATTTATATTTACCGATAATGACATTAAAGAAGAGACATTTTTGGAATACTTGAATAACGTTTTAAGTTCAGGTGAAATCGCAAACCTGTTTGCAAAAGACGAGCTTGACGAGATTCAATCAGAGTTAATTCCGGTAATGAAGAAAGTACAACCAAAACGCGTCCCAACGAATGATAATCTCTATGATTTCTTTATCTCCCGGGCCAGAAATAATTTACATGTCGTATTGTGTTTCTCACCAGTGAGTGATAAGTTCCGCAGCCGTGCAATGAAGTTCCCTGGATTGATATCGGGAGTGACGATGGATTGGTTCTCCAAATGGCCACTTGACGCGCTCATAGAAGTTAGCGAACATATCTTATTAAACTTCCCGATGGTTTGTACCAATGAAGCAAAGCACGAATTGATTTTGATGACGTCCGAAATTCAAGACTACGTCGGCGAGATCTGCAATAATTACTATGACAGATTCCGACGGCAAGCATTCGTTACCCCAAAAACCTTCCTTTCCTTCTTGGACAGTTACAAAGTGCTGTATATAGCAAAGCATGAAGAAATTGAAGTATTAGCTGTGCGTATGAAAACAGGTCTCGGTAAGCTTGTTGAAGCTGGACTTAGTGTCGACGTTCTTCGCAAGGAACTTGCTGTAAAAGAGAAAGACATTGTGGTGGCCACCAACGAAGCTGAAAAGGTGTTAAATGTTGTAATGGAAGCATCAGAAGTGGCAAATAAAATCAAAGAGGAAGCTACTATTGTAAAGGAAAAGGCCGAAGTCCTAGTGGCAAATATCAGCGTCGATCAAAAGGAGGCCGAGGCAAAATTAAAAGATGCCAAACCGGCGTTGGATGCAGCCGAAGCTGCTTTACTGACGATCAAAGCTGCAGATATTGCCACAGTGCGCAAACTAGGCAAACCTCCACATTTAATTATGTTAATTATGGATGCTGCAATTATCTATTTTCGCAAGCGATTGGAGCCGACACAGGTTGATCTTGAAAAGAAGTTTTTGGTTACATCATGGGCAGAGTCCTTGAAAGTCATGGCCGACACGAAATTCTTGCAAAAATTGCAGGAATATCCTAAAGACACAATCAATGCCGAAATGTTGGATTTGCTAGTGCCCTATTTTGAATGGCCCGTCTATAATTTTGAAGCGGCCAAAACAGCTTGTGGTAATGTCGCCGGTTTGATATCGTGGACGATTGCAATGGCATCGTTCTTTACGGTGAATAAAGACGTTCTACCACTGAAGGCAAATTTGGTACGACAACAAGCAAAGCTGGACAAAGCGCAAGGTGAGTTAAAATCGGCTATGAAGCTGCTGGAGACCAAGGAAGCGGAAGTGAAACAATGCCAGGAAAAGTATGAAACGGCAATGACATTCAAGCAAGCTGTGTTGGATGATGCCAACAAGGTAAAATCGAAGATGGACGCCGCAACGACACTGATTAACGGCCTAAGTGGCGAGCGTATTCGTTGGACGGAGCAATCGGCGCAATTCAAAGCGGAAACGGAGCGTTTGATTGGAGACGTTCTGGTGCTGACTGGATTTTTAGGATATGCAGGGCCGTTCAATCAAGAGTTCAGAAATGTGATGCAAAAGGACTGGTTCAAAATGATTTTGGAGCATAAAATTCCTGTGTCGACGAATATTAGCATTATAGAGAGTTTAACCGATACACCAACGGTAAAGTATAAGAGTATCTCTTTTTTTTAATTGAATATTTCGCTTATTTTATCTTTTAGATTGGTGAATGGAATTTGCAAGGATTACCTACAGATGAACTGTCGATCCAAAACGGTATCATTGTTACGAAAGCAACGCGATATCCCCTTTTGATTGATCCTCAAAATCAGGGCAAGATTTGGGTTAAGAACAAAGAGATGTACAACGACTTAATCGTGACAGCCCTAAGTCATAAATATTTTAGGTCCTCCCACGTAGAATTCTAATAAATATTTTATTGTAAAAAATGTTAAATTTTAGGAATCACATTGAAGATGCAGTTACCTTAGGTCGACCCCTCATCATTGAAGACGTGGGCGAAGAACTTGACCCTGTCCTAGATAATGTGCTAGAGAAAAACCTTATTAAAATAGGCACAATGTACAAAATCAAAATTGGAGACAAAGAAGTGGACTTTACAAAAGGTTTTTGTGTCTACATTACAACAAAATTGGCAAATCCTGCGTACACTCCGGAAATATTTGCCCGAACCTCAGTCATAGACTTTACTGTAACGATGAAAGGACTAGAGGACCAATTGCTTGGTCGGGTTATTCTAAGCGAAAAACGAGAGTTGGAAACTGAACGCACCACTCTCATGAGAGATGTTACCGCGAATAAGCGAAAGATCGGAGAATTGGAGCAGAATTTATTGTATAAATTGACGACAACCCAAGGCAATTTGGTCGAAGATGAGTCACTGATTGGCGTGCTCAACATCACCAAAAATACGGCAACAGAAGTACGAGAAAAGTTGAGCGTGGCGAGAGAAACTGAAATCAAAATCAACGCAGCTAGAGAAGAGTTTCGTCCAATTGCTACACGTGGCAGTGTGTTGTACTTTCTAATAACTACGATGGCAATGGTTAATTGCATGTACCAAACTTCTTTGGTGCAGTTCTTGGAACGATTCGATATTTCCATGGTCCGTTCTGACAAAAGCAATATTCAAGCCAAGTAAGTATTATTTTCATATCTTTTATCAACGGTCGGGATTCATCTGATTCAATAATTCTTAGACGAATCAACAATATCATTGAATACATGACCTTTGAAGTCTTTAAATACAAATCACGTGGTTTGTATGAAAAGGATAAGTACATGTTTGTCTTGATGATGACTCTACGAATCGACCTACAGCGCGAGCACATCACCCATGAAGAGTTCGGAGTATTCATCAAGGGCGGTGCTGCTTTAGATTTGAATACAGTATCACCTAAACCTGCCAAGTGGATTCTGGATATGACTTGGCTCAACTTGGTTGAGCTATCCAAGATGCGCCATTTCCAGTATATTGTCACACAAGTCAATAATAACGAGAAGGCATGGAAGGCTTGGTTTGACAAGGACGCCCCTGAGGAATCGCCCATTCCCGACGGCTATAACAACTTGGATCCATTCCGCAAATTATTGCTGATTCGTGCTTGGTGTCCGGATCGCACATACACACAAAGTAAAAAATATATTGCTTCTTCATTAGGACAGAAATACGCTGAGCCTGTGATTTTAAATCTAAATGTCATGCTGGAGGAAAGCCGTCCTATGACACCGATGATTTGCTTCCTCAGTGTTGGTTCGGATCCTACACCATACATAGAAACATTGGCCAAAAAAGTGGAAAATAAAGTTAAAACCATGTCCATGGGACAGGGTCAAGAAGTCCATGCTAGAAAGATGTTAGCTGAAGCTTATAAAGAAGTAATTCAATCATATCATTTATAATTATACGTTTTTGAAAAATCATATTGATGTTTTAAGGGATTTTGGGCATTATTGCAAAATACACATCTTGGATTGGAATATATGGAAGAAGTAATGCTGGACTTCATGGAAATGGAGAAGGAGGCGAATCCAACTCATCCCGACTTCCGTTTGTGGATCACAACTGAAGTGCACGAAAGCTTTCCTATTGGATTGCTTCAAATGTGTATAAAGTTTACGAATGAACCGCCATCTGGTAATTTTTATACAATTTTGAGTCTCACAGCATTTGAGTGATTATTTCTTTATTGGATAGGCATTCGGGCCGGTTTGCTAAGAACGTATACTTCAATGAGTCAGGACATGCTGGATTATTCCGATGTACCCGAGTATATCCCACTGATCTATGCAATATCATTTTTGCATACCGTCGTGCAGGAAAGACGAAAGTTTGGACCACTGGGCTGGAATATTCCTTATGAATTTAATTCTGCCGACTGGTTAGCAAGCTGCATGTTTGTTCAGAATCATTTGGATGATTTAGACCCAATTTTGGGCATTAGCTGGCCTACTATACGGTACATGCTTGGCGAAGTACAATATGGCGGCAGAGTCACAGATGATTATGACAAAAGACTGTTGAATACATTCGCAAAAGTGTGGTTTAGCGATAAAATGTTCAACGACGACTTCCAATTTTACAAAGGGTACAAAATATATAGGTACAAACAAGTCACAGAATATTTCCCGGTAATCGAGTCGTTCCCGGGATATGATCCGCCTCAGGCGTACGGTTTACATCCGAATGCTGACATCACGTATGGCTATACAAGAATTATCATATGAATCGTTTAATAACTTGTAATTTATTGCAGATTTTCGTCAAATTATACCAACTCTATGCTTCAAACAATCTTATCAATTCAGCCCAAAGATGCAGGTGCTGGGGGCGGCGAGACACGCGAATCAAAAGTAACCCGCATCTGCCTGGAAATGCTAAGCAAACTACCCAGCAATTATGATCCGTTCGAAGTGAAAGAACGCCTTCGAATAATGGGCCACTTGAACCCCCTGAACATATTTTTGCGACAAGAAATTGACAGGATGCAGCGCGTAATCCATCTAATTCGTGTCACCCTAAAAGATCTGCTGCTTGCAATAGAGGGCACGATTATAATGAATGAAACCTTGAGAGATGCCCTTGACAACATCTTCGATGCGCGTGTTCCCGATATATGGACACGAAACTCCTGGTCAGCGACAAGCATAGGCTTCTGGTACTCCGAGGTCATTGACAGAGACCAGCAATTCCGCAATTGGTGTTACGGCGGCAGGCCGCCAACCTTTTGGATGACTGGATTTTTCAATCCGCAGGGATTCCTAACTGCCATGCGGCAAGAAGTCGCACGCGCTCACAAAGGATGGGCGCTGGACGCAGTCGTGCTGCACAATGAAGTTACGAAGAATATGCGTGAGGAAGTGAAGATATCGCCACCGGAAGGTGTGTATGTATATGGCTTGTTTTTGGATGGAGCTGGCTGGGAGCGCAGGCATTCCAGATTGACGGAATCAACCAACAAAGTGCTCTACACACAACTACCTGTTGTGCACATCTTTGCAATCTTTTCAACGGCGGCCAAAGATCCCAAGCTCTATGCGGTACGTGTTTGCATTCAAATCAAATTTTATTCGTTTGTTGTTACAAATGTATGATTATGATTTTTAGTGCCCGGTTTACAAGAAAGGAAATAGAACGGATCTCAATTTTATCACACCATTGTGGCTGTGCACTGTGAAGCCACCCGAACACTGGATATTGCGAGGTGTTGCGCTGCTCTGCGACACAACCTAAATTTTGGCATTTTTAAGCGATCAGCACCGAAATATCTCACTGACAATTTTGCTGCAACTTCTCCAGTGTAAACACTTCAAGCAGTGGTTATTTTAAGCTAAATTATATAAAAAATAAATGGCCAACTTTGCAATGCTTCAACATGATTTGAAACTGCTGGCGAGTATTCAGAGGAACTCAATTTTCGGCGGCGGTCAGGGCCATTACGGTGAAGTTGACGTCTTCAGAGTCGCGCGCTATGAATGTTTTGCAAACTTTAGCAGCGTCCTATAAATCATTTGAAAATTGGGTAAACCTGCATCCTATTCAAGAAAGTCAAGTACACCTACTTCTAATAGAGTATCCGGAGAAGTCTTTCCATGATTGACGGGAAACTCCTTCCTCCCATCGAGTTCATACAAGTCGCCGTCTTTGTGTACAAATGCAATAAAATGATGATTAACTTGCTCATTTGGATTCACTTCAGTCTGCCCCTCTTGAGCCAGCTCCTGATGCATATCTTGAATGCCAGCAGCAACAGCCTGTAGCTTTTGCCCACGCTCTAATGGGGACAAAGTTATTGATTCTTCCAATAGTTTTCTGAAGTTCTCATTGGTCACCTGTAGTCTGAGCACATAAATAAATACTCACATGTTAATGATACAATTGGACTATAATAGTAAGGAAAAAAATCAATACTAGAACATGCAAGTAAAATATGTAATTAAACTACTATTACCACTACTCACTTATCAGAGTTGTTGGCAACACAATGAAGCAAAGCAATTGTTCCACATGCATTGGATACCAACTGTTTGATGTAATAGATATTGTCAGACACAACCTGCCCCTTTGCTTCAATTTCCTGTTGTTCTTGGATTGTAAATTCATGGTACTAATAATAAAATTGCAGATTTAGATTTGGAGATTATTGCAATTTTTTTTATGTTGAAGATGAACTTACTTTTTCGCTGCAAGGAAATAGTAAAATAACAGACAATACTGGCTTAGGCACCCATGCAAGGCACTCATCATCCAGGCCAAAAACATCAACCACTTTCCACTCTGAGGAAACTCCTAGCATATGTAAAAACTGCAATTTGAAACGCATTAACATAAAGCCGGTTCATTTGCATACCATATCAGGCTTTTGGGTGATAAATGAATTTGTCAACTCACCTTGTTCATAACCTAGAACAACAGAACCAAAAGAATGATTATTTAGAGTAAAGGTACGTGCCTTGTGTAAAAACTTACATCCGGGTTTGATTCCAGTGGTAGCCACGCCATATTTCCGAAGTAAATAAATGTGTTCAACTTTGAAACCTAGAAACGCCGAATGATTATCTGTAAAGAGCTCGATTCCAAAGGCGGCTAGCGGCTTGCAGATGTAGACTACCCGCGACACAACCGCGAACCGCTTCACAATGTTCACACTACGGCGAAGTGGCGATCGGCCCTCTCCGCCGACACTGCCGGAGCGGTGTTGTCAGCTTTGAGATGTAAGGGAGGAAGACTAGCATAAATCAAGAATTAAGAGAAATTCCTAAGAGAAATTCATTTTCAACAATGAAAACATGAAAAGTAAGGAAATCACAGCAAACAAGGCCAAATTAATTTCACTTTTTAAAAACCTTTTATTTGATTATTAGTACATGCGCAGCTCAAATGTCAAATTTGTGTTATATTGGTTGCCTAGCATGACGCATAGGACTCTTGTAAAATACAACATTATTTAAACAAATTGAATGTCTCCATTTGCTAATGCATGTAGGTACAATATTTTCCAACTTCTATTGTGCAGAAATATATGTTCTTCTCATTTCATCAACGTGCATATCAGCATCTCCAATTTCCAATCGTTCGTTATCTTGAAACTGCAATTTGTTTTTCTACGCACCGGCAACTAGCAAACTAGCTGTAGTAGTTTTGCCGGTGTCCAGGGTCCGGCGTAACGGATGACCGGGCTGAGCAATGTCCTTCACCGAGCGCGCCGAAGTGTCGAAGAATGATTATGTGTGTGCATAGGTAAAATCGTGAGGCGCGCGCGAAGGCACGAACGGCACGAAGCCGCCACGAAATGCGTTCTGTACCATGCCGTACCAGGCTGTCCGCGTTTGCGTTCGCGATGTGTTTTCAACAACTATGCTACGCGTCACACACGCACACACCCACACACACATAGAACACCCGCCCCACCAGCGGACGTCCCGCCGCCACACTACAACTTGATACATAATATTCAATGTTGAATCGTTGAATGTTGCAAATACCCAACATAGATAGATTACAAGCATTACCTACCATTACCCATTGCCCCATTACGTCCATTGCGCTGTGCTAGTGCTTTACAGGCGCAGGTTTAATGAAAAGTATGAATTATTTAGGTTTGTGGTACATACGAGCATGTAGAAATTCACGAGTTCACACTCGACGGCACGAACCGAAGAAAGCATTCATTCACATCATGCGCAGTACCGAGTACACAGAATAATTTTAACAATGAATTAAGAATGCACATTGTACATATTTGCATTATTTCATCTCATGCAATGGCAAAGAAGTCAACAGTTGAGGCAATGAAGCAAATGAAGTGTAAAAAAAAACGCTTGAATATAAATTACGATAATTAAATAATTGCTTGACTTCTCTTCTCATTATATTTTTGGATTGTGTCTTAGTTATTAATTTGGATATTTTGCGGTTGGATTGCGGTTGGAATTTGTTTTGTTTTGAATCCTGGGAATTTCGTTATTTCTTGTTAGGGATTAAATTGAATCAACAATATACTTGAATTAATTATAGTCCAAATAAACTCTACAATCATATTTACTACGCCTTATAGTATTCTCTCAAGTATGTTTCATTTTTACAGATTTAGTTTCTTCCACATTTAAACTTGCAACTCAAAACAATTAAAATCCAATGTTGTAAGCGGTTATTTTTTCTTCTTTTTCCTTTTAGGTCATCAGTCACTTCGTCACTTGTTATAAGATACCAAGGATGATGCATTGCGAACTCACTCAGACAAGCGACAGTACAGAACTAAGTAATTTTATAATTCTTCATAATTCGCGCCTGCTCTGCAGCATCCCGTCGGCATCGTTAATTTCACTTTGCGCCCGAAGAGTAATTAAGAAAAATGCGAAAACAAACAGCAAACAGTCACCAAGCACGCGGAAAGCCTCACTCAAGAAAAGGAAGCGGTTGGGAATCTAGCGTGACAATTATCAAGATGAATTACTCATTACACATTAATTCACTTTCATTCAGGATAGCGAGACTCAACGAGTCAAATAACTGCCAACTTTTATCTGCGCTGTTGTCCAACGTCCAAGGTATAATTATCGCTTTGGATAAAACCGTTGATAAAACTGATCTGAGTAATTTGCTGAGCTGCTTGTGTTGCACAAAACAACTTTTATCTATTGATTTAATAAAAATGAACACAAAACATTGATGCGAAGTAATTAAATCGACCGATCCGGCATTATATGGCGCTAAAAAACCAATGCCAAAACCGGCAAAACTGGAAATTTGTTATTGCAATATTTCTTTATTTCTTCCACTCGTTGACGATTGTGGTCATCTCCCGGGACTCGGGTGTTTATCTTTCAATCTGGAATCATGGAATGTTCATTTAACTTGGCCAATCTTTAAATCCATCTGAATACTTTAATAATGCAGACTAGAGTATTATGGTATTAAAATCAGATAAAACTTTTGTTTAC
>JARJDQ010022452.1:0-17050 GCA_030264215.1 Geostiba sp. GC000077
CTAGAGGTATCATAATTGTAGTTGTTATCATCTTTGAGTTATTGGACTTTTAGTCAAGATGTTAGACAAAACACCTAAAATTAGCGATATCATGTGGAGGCGCCGGGAATCGACTGAGTTTATCTAAAATCGGACTTTCCATACTCAGATTTTTCTAACCTTTTAGTATCTCAAAAATATACCATCAACGCACTAAAAAATCTAAACCCCATCTTTTTGTTAATTACCACAAGGAAACGAATCGTTAAAATGTAATTTCATTTAAAATTGGATTATTCCATCAAAATTCATTAATTTCGTCTCTGTACACTCTTAACTCAAACTCAAACAAACTTACTTTTTTTTAGTGCACACTCTCTACAAACTTATATTTTAAACAACTTTAAATTCGTACTGATAAATATGATTTGTTAAAAAATATCACGCCTAATTTTCAGTGGGATCTCGATGAGTCTGGTAGGAACCAAAATTCGGCCGAAAATGGTGTCTAATTAAAGACTTTGTTTCGCATCTAATCGGCGTAAATTTGTTACAAAACGCCGAGCGCCCTTTTTCGCTCGCGCCCCGAAGATCAAAGCGTGAAGAAAGGGTTGGTGAAGTTGTGATGCCCGGGGATGGGAAACAAACGCCCTCCTAAAACGATTAGTCTCGGAGTTAATTAAAGTTTGAAAAGTAAAATTTTCACTCAACTACGTGCCCTCCCCCCCCCCCACCCATTGTGCCCAGCCAACACAAATGGGAATTCATGAAAGTGTAAATATTACTCTTTTTGGGTTTGTGTTTGAAGCGATGCGCTGACAAGTTGGGCAAACTAGTAGACGCACCTTTATTTATGTGTGGAAATAAGGGTGACATGTATATATTATATTAATTTTCGGGGCAAAACGCACAAATCTTCCTCAAAACGTTTCGTATTTATTACGGGCGCGCAGGACGGAAGGACGAACGAGGTTCATATTCTCGAACGTCGTCTCCGGCACGCTGGAACTGGAAGAAAAACGAAATAAAGAAGAAGAAAAATCCGAAAGCGTCGGCGATATATTATATTTTTATACAGCTTGTCCCCAGTATAAAAATCAAATAAAAGTTTTATTTTAACAACTTGGATAATTGTACAGCTTATAAATCACATCACTATAAATATGTGCTAATCCTGATTATGGTGGTTTTCTTAACAGTGGTTTTCAAATAATCATCGGTATTTTTTTATGTCTAGGGTACCTTGAACCACGTCGTCGTTTGGGGGGAAAATGCTGGCAAAAGTATAAAAGAGCGGCGCGGCGCACGGCTCAAGGTTTTATCGGTTGATTTATTGTTTCCGCGTATGGTGACATCCACGATTTAATCTGTCTAGTCTCTCTGCGTTGGCTTCGACTTCCAGCCCCGCGCACCCATCCTGGGGTACGTGGCAGACCGACGAAGCACGGACAAAACTCCGAAATGCGGCTTAGAACTTGCAATTTTTCCTCCTTTTTTCGTGTGCCTCTCCTTCGGATGCCACGCGCGATACAACTTGGAAGAATTATAACACAATAACTGCGAAAATAAACCAGGGACCAAAAATCCCACAAACCAGAAGAAAATATAAATAATCGCTTCAAATAAAGAAGGAAACAGCGTGAGGTTTAATTTAATTAAAGCATTGCCAATATCTGGCTGCTATTTTTGGTTTTTGTAGTTTTAGCACATTTTATTAGTGGCGGGACACTTTAAAATGTTCGGTTGCCTGGGTGCTGGAAGAAGGAATGCCAGGAAAACGTTAATTTGTGACGCTTTTATCTCCCCTGCGCGCCGAAAAGTGCTAATGTTTAACCTCCGCCAGCAGCGGTACATGCATTTGAGCGAAAATCTAGCGCCCGCCGTCCGGGTCAGCCCATCCAACATTTTCCACTCCGGGCTCCAGTCCTCCAGCACCCCGTACCAGAGTCGACCTCATCGTCCACACCCACTCCCAGTTCGCGCCGACTTTCCAAAAACCGAACCACTACCGTTGCTCTCAAAAAGCATGTCGCGTCGAACAAACGCACCGAGCAAAACCCTTGTCATTCCAGGTCTCCGTCCTCTTGCTCCTCTCGCTCCTCTCGCCCATGTTGCAACCTCTCTGGCGCTGGCGACCGCCACTTAAGCTGTCCCCGAAAACATGAACTATTGAGTCATACATCATTTCTTTACCACTGCCTTCCTTCCTACTCTTTCGCGTTGCACTGCCCTGCATTTTTCGCACCCGTTGTTATCTCGCCCATTTTGTGGCAGTGGGAGCGGTTTGCGTTTTCTTTTTGCGGCCACTTTCGCATATTTCGCCCTCCCAGAAAGGCGCGGTCCGCAGCGCGGCTAACATTATTGTGTTACTGTCCTTCCGGACCTGCACCACAAACAACAAAGCGTAGGAATTATTAGTCTTGCCGCAAAACTGCATGCCACGCGATAAGAAAATGGTAATGCGTTGGAATGACATTTTGCGAAAAGTGCAAAATGCACCTGTTGCAAACGCGCTCATCGATCAATCATGATCGTTATGCAACGGGGAATAAAAAGTAAAAGCTAAACAGCTTTCGTTTCGTCGCCATCGCCATCTCACTATATATCAGGGATAAAAGTGTCGACGGCATTTTTCGTTATTAGATTCTCGACAAACACTCTCCAGTCGTTAATAAAGATGGATTGCTTGCGGATCATCAACATTACTTATATTTAATAATTTCATTGTAACGCTTGAAGACTCAATTTACGTGCCGCCATTTTGCGACGCGTACTGTCATGTAAACAAGCAAGAGGGCGTCGGTGTCGCTTTCAGTTTGCCTAGGCCGTAATTTATTAATGCCCACTGCAATTATGCTAATGTGTCTTTAATACCCCTCGAGGCTCTAATCAATAAATGCTTTCGGCAAGCTAAATACAAAAATAACACTAACGTGTCACCGGAAAGCGGGTGCGCGAAGTAAACAGGCTGGATACGAAGAAAATAAAGCAGAAGAAGGTGAAGATGTTCGAGCGGGCGCGAAGCACTTGAAATTTCGAGAAAATATCAGAAAACGACGTGTTATTGTTTGAATAAGGTCTGACAGGTGCTTGGCGGGGCGGCGCGAATTGAAAGCATCGTCGGTTAACAAATTTTATGGTAAACTCGATAAAATTGTGGCGGCGGCGCCGGCGTATCGACGCGATGGTGGAGGCGCCTCCCGTGGGATATTATTAACGCCGATCGGGAAGCTTGTTATTTCTTAAAATATTTGCATATGGAATACCGTCAGCACACATGGCCATGCGAAACTGCTCAATGCATATATGCATTTTGTTTGCAACGCGGAACACAACCGTCATTGTTAGAAAATTAAATTCATTAAATGTTAGGTTAGGCGAGATTAGTTTATCAACAACAATCAACAATATGATTCTTTTACTAAACGTCCAAGAACTCAAAAATGTGAATAACCACAATTATGAAATTGGTATCATTGGGAAGAATGTGAAATTTCCTTAAATTTGATATATTTGACAGTTTATGTAAGATGCAACATCAATCATTGGCAAAAGGGAGAAAATTTTATTTTGAAAAAATAATTGGCGATATTCAATGAGCAATAACTCGTAAAGTTTACATAATTATGAAATAAATTTTCACCGTGGTAAGTTAGATATTTTATGCCCTTTCCATCAATGCTATTGGATGTTCAAAAAGTGAAGAAATTCTTTAAGTAATCAACAAATGAATTACCAAAAACACGTTTGTAGAATAAAAATGGTGGTGGAGGTGCCGAATTAGTTTCTCTATTTGAAACTTTGTGTGAGGCAAAAACTCATTTTGCATGCTCAAAATTTTCGAAACTTTTAGTATGTTAAAGAAGCACCATCCAAAATATAAAAACAGATTTAACCTCAATCGGCGAGATTTCACTTTAGGTTTGCAGTCCATTTCAATCCTCCAGTAATCGACTAGTCTTTCAACCTCCAACCTCCCTTTCTCCCTGCGCTAGCGAAAATGTACATTTTCTTCATTACGGCCACAGCACCAACTCGGAGTGAAGGTGAGAGGGTGCGCGCCAAAGTGTGGGGACTTAATTACTGTCCACGTTTCGTTTCACCACCGTAGCTTTGAAGCTCTGCAGCTACCCTTTTGTCAAACGCCCCCGCTTCACTGTAGCATTGAAGGACACGCTGCGCCACGCACTACTGTGGTGTGGTAATGTTTGTAGCGTGGATTGCTCAATGGGGGTTGGCTCCGTGGAACGGTTTATAATTATGGGGGTTGCCACCTTCGCACTGCAATTACCTCCGCCAGCATGGGTCGCCAATAAACAGAGGAAAAATTAATTTTTATACACTCTACACTTTCAAGACTCGTGAGTAATGAGGCATATTCCAAAATGGCAGAATTGAGGTTATGATGCTTTTAGGGATTTTATTCTTCTTTTGTTCCTCGTGCCATCAAATTTATTTTATAATTTCATATCAAAATGAAATTCAGCTCAATATTACTTTGCTTTGTATTAATGCAAAATTTCTCTTTGCCTTGCCCAATGGGGATGGTGATGGCCGCACCCCCTCCTCATTCGAGACTTAAATTCGGGCTTTCCTTTTGTGTTCGCTTTGCAAATAGGCCTCATAGTGCTATAGCCTTCTAAAAAGGTCCAACTCGTCGCGTCGTCGCCTCTGCTACGCACCACTCATCATCTCGCTTCCACCCTTCACAAGTCCTCCGATTCGGCATCATTGCACCCTCTCCCCTACCGCGTGCGATCGTTCTTTCTTCACGCAAAATGGGATTTAATTTAAATTGAATTACGAATTTCGTTCGCGAACCCTTTCGCGCGTCGTGTACGATTGAGGTTAGGCGCCCATGCGGTGGGGGTGGGGGCTTAGACGCGTTGGGGGGTGGTGATTGTGTTTTCTATATGTGCGTGCGCGAAATTGATAAAATTAATGAAACGTACGCGCCGGAGCGCGGCAAAAAGCCGTAATTAAATTGTACAGAATTAGCAGTACGTAATTAGATAATGATAACTTCGTAATTAATAAAACGTCACTCGCGTGCATTGTGTGCGTGCGTAAGTGTGCGTCGGGGTGGCGCTGTTTACGCGAGGTAGCGGAATTAATTAAATAAACAAATGAAGCTGCAAACGTTTAAATTATACCGTCGCGCTCCAATGCGCCGAATTGACGACCTGCCGACCTTCGAATTGTTTTCGCCGAGAACAGCACACTCACAGAGGGCGCACATTTTTGAAACAATCAACAAGTTGGGAGAGAATATGCATATTGTGCATTTTCAGGCGCAAATTCTCACGTTCATATGCAAATTGCGCTAATTCAATTGCCGAATCAATAAAATTGTTAACAATTGTCAGCGTTTTTTGTGGTTCGACTTTTTTGTTGCATTTTCGCAACCAATTTCCACGTATTCGTAATATAATTTCGCTCAATACATATTTTTTTGTGTCGGCGTTCTGGGATTTTTTTTACAATTCAATGGTGGAGGCACCCGCATTGAAAGATATTCGGAATTTTCGGCCAAAAAATTTAAATGCGCTCGTGCGGATATTTTCAATGTTTCGGGGTGAGTCCCGAAAGTTTTATTTTTAAATGGCGGTTGCCAATGCCGTCGAAAACAGCAAAAAATGGCCGCCGCGGTCGCGTCGATAATGCACTTCGGGAATAAATATCTGGCAAATGCCTACTCGAACTGAATTCACAATGGGACGGCATATTTTGGCTTTTTTTTATAAAACGGATAACGATATGAATAATAAAGAGTAATTGTTTGAAAGTGATTTTAAAAATACGTCGGGGGCACTTTTGTATTCTTCATGGGGTCGAATCCATTATCTGCGCTACCTATGTTTCATTGTACTTTATTGCCGGTGCTCTTTGTTTTCGCCGTTATTTTTCCGTCGATCCCCAGCGAAATGAAAGCCAACTTTCCCATCAGAGATGAAATTCTAATTCGAATTGGAATGCGGCGCCATAACGCACGTCTAACGGCACGCGGCGGTTGTTCGCTTTTGCCGTTCGTTGATTGTAAAAAAAAGAGCACCGTAATACGTCCGCCGAGGGCGATTTTAATAGAAACGCTTTATGCCCCTGTGCCCCGAGCGTCCTGATGCACGATGCACAAGCACAACGCCACAACAAGCTACTATAACCGTTGAGGTTATGTTTGCTTGTGTGTGGTGCGCATGTCGAGCTAAGTTAGGTTTGTGTACCGCTGTAATATAACCGCCGATAAATCATCGAAATGAAATCGCATAAATACGTCCGGCACCGCAGCAAAAGTACACATACACATATCATCTACAAAGTGTTACAAATGCTACGTGCACTGTTGAACTTTTAAATAATAACTTATGCAAACAAAAAACTAACCTTGCTTTAGAAAAAAAATGGTATCGTTAAAAATTTGTAAAATTACTTTGTTGGCGTCGGTAAAAATGCGACCGTGATTATGGCTCATTTACACGCCGCCCCCTCATTGTTCGCCCGCCTGGCCCCCTTGTTGGCGGCGGCGGCGGTGGCGGCGCTATCATCAGCGCGGCCGCTTGAACGCTTGAATCATTTGTAACGAGCCCTTCCTGCAATACGTTATCGTCCCTCCGGACCACCGCTGCCACAGTGCACGCGAATTGCTCACGTCACGTTTGGGCATCGAGGGCTAATTATTACATTGAAATTCACAGCAGATACCGTCGAGATACGCCACGGAGAATAAAGCAGCCAGTAATGGGGAATAACAGAAAAACGGAAAAATTCATACGCTTCATACACGATCGCACACATTGTCAAAACATGGCAAACAAGGGGAAATCATTGTGTCGTTGTTTTTCCCCACGTTTTCGAGGGGTTGGCATTTGAACAATTGGGGGGAGATCTATAGGTGTTTGGTTTCATTTCAGCATTGTTTGGCTGAACATCAAACAATCATCAATATTTTCTGAACGTAAAAACAACATTTAGCCATTACGGCAACTTCTTGCAGCGCATGGAGTAAATTGAGCCAAGTAGTACAGGAGAAATAGGTTTTCAGGTAGGATTAATTCCCCTAAAAATGCGGTTTGATTTTTTTAGTTCCGACCATGCAAATGCGTTTTTTGCTTGCACAAAGTTTCAAATGGAGAAACATTCGTCTCCAGGCGCCTCCACCAGCATTTTTATTTTACGAACGTGTTTTTGGTGATATATTTGTTGATTATGTAATGAATTTATTAATTTTTTAAATATGCACTAGCATCGATGGAAAGACATGAAAATTTCCAACTTATCACGATGAAAATCTACTTTCACAATTTGTAAGTTTATGAGTTATTACTAATTGAAAATTGCCAATTATTTTTCAAATTTGATTTTTCTTTTTCTTGCATTCAGCGGTATGTATTTGTTTGTTGTTGCATCTTACATGCACTGTCAAATATATCAAATTAAAGGAAATTTTACGCTCTTCCAATGATGTGCATTTCATAATTTTGATTTTTCTCATTTTTGAGTTATTGGGCGATTAGTAACAGAATCACGTTATTGATTTAAAGAAAAACCTAAAAAAGCGATATCTTGAAAACTATTTTTGTACAGAACAAGATGGCGTAGGGCTGTCAAAGCTAGGGGAATAAAGTCGCGGCTGGCGACGATCCAAGCCATAAGTGGATACGCATAACGAAATTGCACGAATTGCATTTGCTGTTTTGCATCTCGAGGCTTCAAAAAGGAGCAGCGCGTCGCCCCCCAAGGCCCACTTGTACCCTGACCCAGATTTACAGACTTTGCCCAGGAATTCAATCATTTCTAATTTAATTTTAATATTGATTGAACACTCCTCTGCGTGCTCTGTCACATTTGGAAGATTGGAAGATTGGAAGATAGGAAGCAAAATTAACTTTTTCTCGCGAAACTTTTAAATCCCTTTGACATGAATTCTAAATTTAGAAAAAATTGGCTCTAATCTAATTGTGAAAGTTGGCTGCGCTTGTAATTGGAAACAAGTGTTGCTTCGTTGCCAAGTCACTCTGGGGAGGCGCTTTATTTGCCCTTTGTTTGCTTGGGGAAATTTGGCGTTGCAAAGTTTCGGCGGTTTTAAGACGTGAAGATGATCGGGACCTCATGGGGACAAGTTGTAACATTGCAGACAGCTGGAGTGCCACCACATGATTTTACAGGAGGGTGCATAATAGTGAAATGCTAATCCGATGCAAAATAATTCGCCGCCCATATCGTTAGCATAACTTAGCGCGCGACTTCCGGGAGTTGCTCTATTTCCATCTTCATCACCATCATCACCTCGAGGAGTCTTGGAAGTTTTGGATATTTTTATGATTTGAGATTTCCTCCTTTGTTTTCTTGCGGATCAGAAGAATAATATTCTAAATTTGATCCGGGCTAAAAATTGAAAACCCCTGCGACTGGTTTATGTTAATATCTCCTTCGCAGTCGTGACTGTGTGCGTTCGGTAATCGCCCGACCATGTTTGTTTGAATTTGTGAATTTCTCGAATTCCCCTCCTTGCCTCCTCAATGACCGAGACGCCTCCGGGGAGGCAAAGTGAAGGAGCCTTTCCAATCGTTTCGCTCTGCGCCAGAATGCAAAAGATGTGAAATAAAATAAAAGAAAAGTGTCGAAGCGTGTGGTGTGGACCCTCTGGAATGGAATCTATTCCTATTCTATTTCCACTTGTCGGCTTGGCGGCTGGCAAAGAAAGCAAAGAGCGTTGGAGATTTGAGAGCAGGCGAAAGCAAACACGTGTTCGAGACACTTTTACTATGCAAAGAAGCTAAACAATTTACGAGCACTTAAAACCAACCGACCCGCGCACACGCATGCCAAGTCGAAGGCGGCGGTGCCAATTTTCCAAAACTCCAAAAGGGGCCAGAAACATTCAATACTATCGGTGGCGCAAAGTGAGGAGTGATAAAATCAATTGCTGCGCAACGACGGCGATTCAGGCAGAGTGCATTGGAAATCACGGCGAAGGCAAAACAAAGGAAACAATTGCCGAGCGCGCACCATACATAACCTACACAATGCCCACTTAAAGAGGTCCGCACTGTTGTCTATATTAAACACTCCAGCTCAACTCAGGTGGGAGGTAGAAACGTGCCACGCGTTTGCTCTGGCAAATAAATCCAGATGATCGCGGCAACGTTGCAACTGATGTGTGGATGTGTGCGAAAATGAGATTTCCGCCCAAGTACCTCGCGAAACACGAAACGTGAAATGTGAAACGTGAAATGTGAAACAATAACGTTTTATGCCCCATACACACTGGGCGCATAGAAATTACTCGCAATAGTAAACTTATCAAAAAAGATGTTGAGTGCAAACGACTGCAACTCTCCGCGCACACCGCGTGCAACAGTTGTTTAGACTATTTCATCTAGGACGCTTCGCTATGGAAATAATTGTTTCGATAGTTTGAAAGTTGGCGCTTTGGAAAATGTCCTCGTCACCGTCACCATCGCTTATTGTTAGCACTTCGATCCTGCATCCAGGCGACAATGCCGGCTAATATAATTGCAACTCAATTGTATCCGAGCGCACAATGGTGCGCCCAACATGTGAGTGAGTTGTGTGTGGCCTATTTATAGCAGCCAATCGCAACTTAGCCCGTTCAAAATATCTCCTATTCTCCACAAACAAGTCGACTTTAATTAAGCCCAAACGCACGTTTATTGCTTATTGCGTAAATTAACCGGCATGGCGAACAAATGAGTAGAAAATATTTTATCTGATTACACCGTAATTGGCTTTACAACTACTTTCCACTTAGCCACGGGGGGTGATGTCGGTCGCGCGACTAGCTCTCAGCCCAGGCAGCCCATTATACACCAGTAAATAGCAAAGGTTTTAATATCCCTCCCCACGTTCTACGGCTGTTTTGAACAAACAGGCCGACGTACACACAACACAGCGACAGACATCGTGTTGTTTTACTTAATAGTCTCTCGGCCCGGACGGAGGGCGAATCCTGGCTCCCAATGCCCAATGCATTCTGCATCCTGTATATCGTGTATAGTGTATACAAACACAAACAGGCCGCGCCGTTTGTTGGCGTTGTTAATTTCGCGTATTTGAATTCACGCACGTGCCGAATACCCACCTACGGCCGCGATTATAATTGGAATACATGGAATATGTAATTTCCATTCGCCTGAGTTATAGGTTATGTAAGCGCTGGGCATGCCGCACAACTTTATGTTAATTTTGTTCATTTGCTAATTTATCTAATTGCTGCGAAATACTGATAATTGCACTGCTAGCAACGCAACACTTAGTTTAAACAAGTTTACCTCTTACCTCCACCATACAGCGTGAGTGAGTTAGACCTGCGGGATTCTTCGATTTTTAATAAGATATCTAAAATTTTCAAAAGATGATTGCACTAAAAAGATACAGTTAAAATACAATTTTTTGAAATGGAATGGAATATTTTTCATAACCCATTCATATGCAATTTCAATTCAATTTTCTTCAATATCGGCTTAATTTTCGTAACAATCATAAAACTACAAATAACTAATAATCTGATGAATCAATAATAAAGAAATAAAATTTAATATGAAGATGAAACAATTCCCTACATGCTTTCGCCATCTTGTTTGAAGTTTTGCATGTTTAAAAACATTTTACAGAGAGGAATTGAATATTAGACCTTTGAATTAGATATTCCTCTAGTTACTCTCCCATTTAATAATTTGCACAAAATCGCATTCATTTCATCTATATCGTTTAAGTGATATTAATTTTTGTAGGTAGAATTTTTTTCTTACTAAAAGGAACATTCGTGTACTATGAAAATCCTAATTTCCTAATTTTAAACGTGTTTATTTTCGCTACACCGATCGACTATGTGTGTATTTTTGAAGTAAAAATTAATAAAAATGTTATTCTGAAAGAATCATTTTTGTGCCACGAATTGTGAAATTTCGCACTAAAACCCAACTTTTCATGCTTAAAAACGTGTTTGTTAGCGCTGAAACGTTCAATTTTGATGACTAAATTTTTTTCAAGAAATAAAATATAATAAATGTTATCTTACCAAAAGCATTCTTACACCAGAAGAAAAACTAATTTCGTAGTTTTAAACGTGTTTATTTTCGCTAAACCGATTGATTTTGTATATATTTTTGAAGTAAAAATTAATAGAAATGTTGTTCTGAGAGAATCATTTTTTTGCCTCGAATCGTGAATTTTCGCGCTAAAACCCAACTTTTCATGCTTAAAAACGTGTTTGTTAGCGGTGATACGTTCAATTTTTGATGTCTAAATTTATTTTTATAGAAATAAAATATAACAAATGTTATCTTACCAAAAGGAACATTCTTACACCAGAAAAAAAATTGTAGTTTTAAACGTGTTTATTTTCGCTAAACCGAACGACTTTGTGTTAGAACGTGTATTTTAAAAGTAAAAATTAATAAAATGATTGTACTGATAGAATAATTTTTGTGCCATGAATTATACAATTTCGCACTAAATCCCAACTTTTGAAGCTTAAAAACATGTTTGTTAACGCTGAAACGTTTTTTTTTAATGGAAATAAAATAAAATAAATTTTATCTTACCAAAAGGAACATCCGTGCACCATGAAAAACCTAATTTAGTTGTGTTCAACGTGTTTGTTTTCGCTAAACCGATCGAATTTGCTTTAGAGCGTGTTATTTTTGGAGTAGAAAATTAACTTTTATCTAAATATTTTTTTGAAATTATAAGTTTTTCTGCAAGAAATCGAAGAATCCCGCAGGCCAAGGACTCACCCAGTATATCAAAAGTGCTGCTCATATTTTTCCCATGAGCAAGATTTACACCGTACTATTACATCTAATGTCCATATCTGTTCATTTCCAGTGCGTCTTCGCGTGCAACGCGATGGTCTTACCGGATTCGATTTTTCATCTTAATTATGCCCCTCTTAGTGCAATAAGTAACAGACGCTCGTGAGAGCACGTCTCTTCGCGAGTGCATTTCCCCGGCGCGACGTTCCGCAGCGTTCAATTCCCTCTTCATCCTGCGCGCATCTCTCAAAATGCAGGCGCCTTCACCATCGCCGTTCATTTTTCATACTTTTAATATCAGCGCGGAAAAGTTTCCGCATTAAGAGCGTTTTATGAACACGTAATGAGCGGAGGGAGGATTTGCATAGTTTTATGTATTATTCGCTTGCTTCGAGCTCGCAACATTTTTCAAACTCGCCGCGCCCGGCAGGAGTTGTAAAAATATGCCCTCGAAACAAAGAACAAACACATCTAGCAGAACGCAAAAATTCCCAACAAAGTTATGGATTAAAAGTTTTCCATTTGCTTTTGCATACAATGCAACGCAGCAGTTTATGTTTAAGTTTATAATGAAAATGCAAATTCTATTGCGGCGCAATAGATTTGCACAAAAGCACAAACGCATAAAGGTAGTGTTTTGTGATGTAGTTAATTTGTGTGTAGACTGTAGAGGGATAAATAACCGAAAAACAACTTTGGCATCTGATATCGTCGAGCACTTAAGATATTAAATATTTAAGCGCGCTGCGTTCACTTTGCGAATTCTTACATGTTTTAACGGTCTGTGCCGCTCTCGAGTACACGCGCCACCATTTTCCGTTTTAATCTCTTCTTTCGCGCGCTGGTCTTTAGTGATATTAAAACTTTCCGCCGCAGTTAAAGTTCATAGTAATTGCGGACGCAAAATTTCAGCGCGCTTGTTTTCAATTGTAATTAAATCGGAAGCAGGCCCGAAATAACCATACATAACCTCAAAGGGAATGCTATTTTCAAAATTTTAAAATTTTAGACAACATTTTCATTATATTTATATTATATTATATTTGCTTCTGTACTAAAGAATATGTTGGGCACTTTTTTGCTGCGATTTTGATGAGATTTTATGTTGTGCTCGGCGCCACGCCAGGGCTTGTCTTTTGAAGTCTCAATCTCATCTTGTTGAGATCCTTTTTCTAACGACGCAATATACGTAATAACATAATATCATCGTAAACGACGTCGCTTGTAAAAATTAAAGCGCACTTGTTTCATGTCTCTCCCTTCTCGTGTTTTGTGCTCATCCGCCCGCGGGGGTTGTCCATGTTGCAGTGAGCTCGGAGACACGACATCCGGTCATCGTCTACATTCACGGCGAGAGCTTCGAGTGGAATTCTGGCAATCCCTACGACGGCAGTGTGCTTGCCTCCTACGCCGACCTTGTGGTGGTCACACTTAATTATCGACTAGGTATTTTAGGTAAGTACCACCCTTTCTGATACACTCTGTATTTATGGAGGGATTATGCGAATATTTGTTTTTCATTTTGGGGTTTTGAATTTTTGCTTCATTTGTTCAACATCTGCCCCTGATGTTCATTGTCCGCACGTGTTGTTCATTCCGGTCCGGAGTGGAATGAGAGTGGGGGTAGCATGGAGATGCTGATCTGGGATCTGCTTCTGGTTATAGGTTTTTTAAATGCAAATCCGGCGCCGCATCTGAAGGCGCGCGTGGCAAACTACGGTTTGATGGACCAAATCGCCGCCCTGCACTGGATCCAGCAGAACATTGCCCTCTTCGGCGGTGATCCAACGAACGTGACGCTGGCGGGTCATGGCAGCGGGGCCGCATGCATCAACTTCCTAATGATCTCGCCCACCGTGATGCCGGGCCTCTTTCATCGAACGCTGCTGCTCAGCGGATCGGCCCTCTCCTCGTGGGCCCTTGTCGAGGATCCGGTCAACTATGCGGTGAAGCTGGCCAAGGAGGTCAACTGCTCCATACCGGACGACGTGGGCAAGGACCACGAGGCCATCGTAGACTGCCTGCGGGAGGCTCCATTGGAGCACCTCCTGGATGCTGAGGTTGCTGCACCTGCGTACCTCAGCGCCTTTGGGCCCAGTGTTGACGGAGTGGTCATCAAGACCGACTTCGCCAAGGAGCTGGTCACCTACTTTAAACCCTCGGATCTACAGAACTTTGTCGGCCCGGTCAATGCAAATATGAAGAGGTCCGAGGCTAACCTGACCCCGCGTGGCACAAATCCTTATGATATCTTATTCGGGGTGGTGACCAGTGAGGCTTTGTGGCGGTTCTCGGCGGCGGATATCCAGGCCGGGTTCGAAGGCGAACGTCGTGATAAAATCATTAGGACCTACGTCCGCAACGCCTATACTTATCATCTCAGCGAGATCTTCTTCACCGTGGTGAACGAGTACACTGATTGGGAGCGAACTGTCCAGCATCCCATCAACACCCGCGACGCAGCTGTGGCGGCCCTATCAGATGCGCAGTTCGTCGCACCTCTGGTGCAAACCGGAGACCTCCTTAGTGCCAAGCCACCGCAGCCGGGTCAGGAGCAAACGGGGCCTAAAACATTCTTCTACGTCTTTGATTACCAGACCAAAGACGGGGACTATCCACAGGTGAGCCAGAACGCAGATAAAACTCCAAACCCTAAAACTTGATGATTTCCTATAGATGCACAATAGAGCGGCAATTTCCTTAAGTGCTGCGTAATAGCCCATTAGAGTGCGCGCAACAAATAAAAACACAATAAAACGACAATTTCCAAAAGGCTCGCGCCACTGGCGATAAAAACGAAACTGAAACACCGCAACACATAACCTCCAAAACGCCCCAACCGAATTAGCGGTTCGCATTTTGCGGCTTTTTTAGGGAAGATAATACGGTTTCATTGCGAGCACCTCAACGTGGTAAGCGCGCCTCCTAAGTGGAGCAAATAGATGTTTACAGCCCACGGTTCCGAAACTACCGCTTCAGGGGTGATCTGGAGGGAGGTGCAGGGAGGTGCGTTATGTCGTTATGTCGTTCCCAATTTAGATTTATATCGGTTTATCTTTCATCGCGCCTAAAACCCTCTCGCAGACTCGCAGTATGTGTGCTCCTGAAACTTCCAGCTTCCAGCCGACCTCAGCAGCATCAAACCCTACGTGCGTTCCGTTGATGAAGCAATTATAAGATTATAGGACTCGCGAAAATAGAAGACGGCTGCGACTGCGGGAGGGATGTGAGCAACCCCCCAGTGTCAACTTGCGCCGCGTCGCCGCCGACGGAGTAACTTTGGCAACATTTGCGTTTTCTAAATTACGACCAAATTCTCGCATGGCACATTACTCGATGGGACGATGGCGCAGTCATAAAGCATGTCGCCTTGCTGTCTCCCCCACCATACCCAAAACTTTACAAAAACATACAATGTGTCCCAAACATAAAAACAGAAATAATTTCATTGGCACCAATTTGTTGAAAAAAATATTAAGTCAGAATAAAGACACATTGTATAATAGGCAAAGTTTACGCGATTATTCGACGGCAGAGTTGGAAATTTGAAATCTTGTAGTCTTCAAGCGACTATAGAAGACTTTGAGATCGGCTGGAAATTATTCCTAATAAGGCGTGGGCGACATGTGTTTTGCCCCCCCTGGCAGATGACATTTGCGGTCGCAGCACGTCTTCCCGCTTTGCGCCACGTCGTGCGTGTAACGCGTAACAGCCTAATAAGCCCACCCGAAATCCTTTCCCCAAACTCACATGCCGCACGGATTGAGTCGCGATAATTCATACGGAAATGATGAACATGCCAGCACAGCAGCACTACAACTAGCTCCATCTAGTGATTTATAGCTGAGAAAGGTCCGTATTTTTAAACTCGGTGCTCTTACAGATTACAGTTGTTGTATTTGCTTGCATGACAGTAATTACTCACAATTAGCGCCGGTGGCCGGTATCCCGGTATCGATTCGAGTCGAGAACTTTCGATGATTACCAAAGTTGAATTAATCTAATTGTAACTAACTCGTCCGCCCCGCTGGCGCCCGATGCTAATGAACCATTAGTCGAGCAGATAACCACTGTTTTCCGCGCGCCGCGCGCCGCCCGCAGGCTCTGCTACCGGGGATGGATTGTTGTTGTTAATTAACAATATCATAATTAAAACTATATGCCATCGTGAACGAATGCAATGGCACTTTAGTTATTTAGCGCAAATAATGGATATCAAACAGGAGTCGGCAGTACAATTCCCAGCGATCTTCAAACACTATTAAACGAAATGCAAAACATTCATATTTATACAAACAATGTTTGTGGAACTTCATATTTTTTGGTAAACTGGAAATAGTAAATATAACTGCTAAATAAACAGTGCTCAGTGCAGAAAAAGCTGCTAGTGCATTTTGTACATTTCATATTTTATATTTCATACTTTTTAAAATGATATAATGTATATACAATGTGTCCTTGGCTGAGTGAGCTTTGGTTTGTGTGTATGTTGGGTTGCGTTTTGAAGCGCCAGCAGGAAAAGTTACGCTTGAATATTCGCTCGCCGGCGCGGCGTCTTGTTTGCTCATTTGTTTGTTTTTCTTCTTGCAGCGCATGGGCACCGTGCATGGCGAGGAGCTGCCGTACATCTTCGGCGCGCCGCTGGTCGACGGCTTCAACCACTTTCCGCGCAACTACACCCGCAGCGAGCTGGCGCTGGCGGAAGCCGTCATCATTTACATTGCTAATTTCGCTCGGACCGGGTGAGTTACCATCAATTCCCTCGTCCCTCCTGCCGACAATTTTTGCCTTGGACCTCACTCGAACTGTGAAAAAAAGAGTAAGAAGCTCGATGAGAAAAATAAAACGCCAGAGAGTTCAGAAACTAGCGCTACGGAAAGAAAAACATGAGCACCTGTCAATCGTGACTTTTATTTGTGTAATATTGAAGCAAACACCATGAACGATGGGTTTTTGTTTTGTTTTAGTGTCGCCGCCTGATGTTCAATAGCTGAAATTTGTTTGTTTGTACACTTTTCACTTCAATTCAATGTTTGCCGTGCACTTCGGGTTGTTTTCATTTTCAGTTTCATTTTCTGTTTATTCTTGTAATTTCAGTTGTTATTCTTCCATAACCTTCGCTGTGTGAAAATGTATGCAAACCTGCATCGGTGGGTGGAAAATGTGTTTTCCCGCGAGACCCGGCCGGCGATCAATCACCCTTTCAGCCGGAAGAAATAACAAAACAAGACAAAAATTTGAATAAAATAATACAATTTCACGCGCGGGTGAAACAAAGGGAAACAGCCGGGATGAAA